>CM077163.1:61542315-61805083 GCA_039583875.1 Platanthera guangdongensis | reverse complement strand
AATTAGGGGGGGTGCTTACATGTCGACACCAGTGTCGACACCAAGTGTCGACACCACAACTGCTGTCGGCCTCGGTGTCGACACCACTTGGTATCGACACTGCCGCTGCTGGTGGTCGACAACAAGTGTCACACCACTGCGGACGGTGTCGACACAAGGTGTCGACACGCTGCTGCTGGTTTCGACACCAAGCGTCGACACCACGACTGGCAGGTGTGACACCAAGTGTTGACACCAAGATGGCGGTGTCGACACAACGGTGTCGACACCGACTGGCTGAGGAGCCAGATCCAGCAGCCGAACCAAACACAAGAACGAGACTCTCTCTCTCTAGAGTACGATATTCATCGGCGAAGGCAACTATCGACCTAAACTGAACCAAAATTGTCCCTAATAGACACAACCCTCAGGAAAACTGAGGGTTAACTGGAAACTTTCTACACTAACCACGACATGATCGGGAACGAACACCTAGCGTACATAAGATCTAAGCTAAGAAAGAGATAAAGATTTAATCAAAGAAGACAAAGATCAACTATGGCAAGGATGAGGGAACATCACTTGCCTCAATACCAGAAAAGCTTGGCCGGCGGCGTCCCCCCACTCTCGGATCCAACCGCAGGCACCAGCTGAGGAGCAGAAAGAGAGCAGATCCAGGCGAGGGCAGTCCAGATCCACTCCCGAAATTGAATTTCGACCGCTAAATCTCTAGGAAAACGGCGTCCGAAGGCTAGGGTAGTCCGGCGGTTCCTCCCTCTCGCACAGGCGACGGCTTCTTCCAAGCCAGAAAATAGGAAAAGAACAAAAGGAACGAGCCCTAATTCTAACCAAGACTATTTTATACACAGCAGTTTTAATAATAAACAAATAATACATAATAATAATTATTTACACTCAAAAAGTCAAAACAACACGAGACCCGAAACATCTCAGAAAAAGACGAAACTCAGGCCGCAGCTAAAAACCCACGCTACGAACACAACTGCGAAGTCGAAATAGCATTCGACGAACGAAACCGGGATAACACCTCCGAATCCAAAACACAAGCATTCCCTAAGAGGCTCAGCCGAGTCATCAAACAGACTCAGGCTAGCTGGGGAATCTTGCTAACAGGCTAAAACAGGCTACACAGGGAACCATAAAAGCTAAAACCACGCTCTACAACGGCAAAAAGCGGAAATACGCCATCATAACGCCAGCCAAAGATCAAACAAAACACAGAAAAAACGGGGCGTTACAGCCACTCCCCTAAAAGAAAGTTTTGCCTCGAAACTTTACTCACAACACCCTATAAAGAAGGAGAAAGAAAGAGCAGGGAAAGGGCTATATAAATAATAAAATAGAACATAACAAGCACAAGATCAGGGAAACAGATGAGGGTGAGCCTCCTCATAGCCGACTCCAACTCCAAAGTCGCGCTTTCCACATCTTGATTCCTCCATAAAACTTTAACCATCGGAATAGTCTTCTTCCGCAACGCCCGAACTTGAGAATCCAAAATGCGAACAGCCACTCCACATAAGAAAGATTCGGCTCCAACTGAGGCACATAATCCAAAAACCTGTCTGCCATTCATCACGCATTTTCGCAGCTGACTGACGTGAAAGACATCATACAGCCAGGGAAATTTGCGGGCAAGGCCAGCCTGTAGGCTGATACCCCAATCTGCTCAACAATCGGAAACGGCACCACGTACCTCGGGTCCAACTTCCTATTCTTGCCAAACCGCTTGACTCCAATCAACGGGGAGACCTTTAAGAACACCGAGTCCCCCACAGCAAATTCCAAGTCGATCTACGCCGATTGGCGTTCTTCTCATATCTCTCTTGGGCTATCCGAAGCTTTTCCCAATAAGTTCACAGCGCGGTTTCCATCTCCTCAAGCGCTTCTGGACCCAACAAAGGTCCCTCGCCAAGCTCAGCCCAAAATAAGGGAGTCCTGCAGCGCCTCCATACAAAGCTTCAAAGGGAGCCATTTGCAAGCTTTCTTGATAACTGTTGTATATGCGAATTCCATAAGCCGCAAGCGCTCGTCCCACGCTCCTCTGTGGTCCAGAATATAGCATCGGATCATATCTTCCACAATCTGATTTACTCGCTCCGTCTGACCATTGGTCTGCGGATGATAAGCAGTGGAATATCTCAAATCTGTACCCAACCCTTCTGAAGGCTCTTCCAAAAACGAGACGTGAACCTTGAGTCTCGATCTGATATGAACTTACGGGTACTCCATGCAATCTGAACCTCTTCCAGATACAGCTCGGCTATCTTCCTCATCGGATAATCGATCCTAAATGGTATGAAATGAGCGCTCTTCGTCAATCTGTCTATGATTACCCAGACTGGAATCATGCCACTTAGGCGATCTCGGTAAGCCGGTTATGAAATCCATCGAGATACTCTCCCACTTCCACATCAGAATCTCCGGGGGAGTCAGCTTGCCACCAGGCCTCCCATGGTCGGCTTTCACATGCCTGCAAGTGAAACACTCTGAAACAAATCTGGATATGTCCTTCTTCATCCCGTACCACAGGCAATCTGCTTTAAATCATAATACATCTTGGTCGACCCTGGATGGTAGGCGACATAGATCCGTGGGCGTCTCTGCACACCATATCCCGGATATCTCCAACTGCGGGGATGCACAACTGCCACCATACTTCAAGGTACCCACATCATCTATAGAGAAGTCTGGTAATTTACCTTTCTCAGCTCGAAGATACAAATGCAGAACATCGGGATCGTCCTTCTGATGCAGTATCGTAAGCGCAATCCACGAAGGTTCTGCTACTGCTAAGCTACTCTGCGACTCACAGCTTCCCACAGAAATGTCCATCAAAAGAAACTCTTCCACTAGTCGCTCGGCGGAAAGATTAAAAATCTTACCTGACTTCCGACTCAGGGCATCAGCCACCACATTCGCCTTACCGGATGATACTGAATTTCGACATCATAGTTGGCCACGTACTCCAACCACCGCCGCTGGCACAGATTCAATTATTTCTGAGTGAAGACATACTTCAAACTCTATGATCCGTGAAAATCTTGCACTGCGCGCCATATAGCAAATGCCTCCACAATTTCAGCGCATAGATCACAGCTGCAAACTCCAGGTCATGCGTAGGGTAATTCCTCTCGTGAGTCTTTAGCTGCCTCGACCCGTACGCAATCACCTTCCCGCCCTGCATCAAACGCAGCCCAGACCGACATGCGACGCATCCACATAAATATCATACTCGCTACCCTCCGTGGGCAAAGACAAAATGGAGCCGAACAAAGCCATTTTTAGTTCCTCAAAAGCCTTCTCACACTTGTCATCCCATATAAAGGCGACTTCTTCTGCGTCAACTTGGTTAACGGCGCGGACAAGGTAGAGAAACCTTCTACAACCTTCTATAATAACCAGCCAAACCCAAAAAGCTTATGATCTCTTTGGGGGTAACAGGTCTCGCCCATTCCATAACAGCAGTGATCTTTTCTGGGTCCACCGATATTCCCTCCTTATTAATCCCGTGGCCTAGAAAAGAAACTTGAGGCAACCAAAATTCACATTTGCTCAGCTTGGCGTATAGCTTATGGTCTCTCAGAGTCGCAAGACCAGCCGCAAATGTCGATCATGCTCCTCCGCATCCTTAGAGTACACCAAAACATCGTCTATAAATACAATCACGAACTTATCTAGAAAATCCTTGAAACTCTGTTCATCAAATCCATAAAAGTTGAGGGCGCATTAGTCAAACCGAATGACATACCAAAAACTCCAAAATGCCCATGGCGAGAGCGGAACGCCGTCCGCGGAACATCTGACTCCCGAATCCTCAACTGGTGATAGCCCGAACGAAGATCTATCTTGGAAAACACGGCACTACCACGCAGTGGTCGAACAAATCGTCGATTCGTGGCAAAGGGTACCTGTTCTTAATAGTAACCTTGTTCAGCTCTCTATAGTCGATGCATAACCTCATCGACCCATCTCGCTTTTTAACGACAGCACTGGCGCACCCCAAGGCGAAGAACTCGGCCTTATAAATCCTTTTTACCAACAACTCATCCAGCTGAATTCGCAACTCTTCCAGCTCCCGCGGGGCCATCCGGTACGGCGGAATTTACGATAGGACGCGTGCCTGGCTCCAAATCTATGGCAAACTCGACATCTCGATCGGGGGGAAGACCGGGAAGATCGTCAGGAAACACATCAGAAAAGTCACACACCACAAGAATCTCTTCCAAACGGGGCATACTAACAATCGTCCCTACCAGAGAAAGCACGCAGGCAAAACAGCAGAAACAAGCAACTTCGAGCACGCACCGCAGAAATGACTGGAGACTCCTGGAGGGAATACCATAAACGCTCCCTGGCTGACCGTTGTCTTTGACGAAGTCCAAGCGCTTACCTTGCACTGGATCACAGCATCGTACCTTGACAACAGTCCATGCCCAAAATAACGTCAAAGTCCTCCAGGTCAATCACCTTCAAATCTGCTTGGCTAGAAAATCTCCAACACTATCGGACAATCGAGAACACCTAGATTCGTAACACAGAGTCGCCGGAGGGGAACTTAAGCAGAAGGCACCACCAACACGATCTAGGCTCAAACTGAACGCTCCACGAAGTCTCTAGCCACAAACGAAGTGGGTAGCGCCGGAATTGAAGAGAACGCGCGCCCAGCAGTTCTTAACCTTAAATCGCCCTATGAATTGCACACGCATCTAAGGCAACAAGCGCTAGAACGAAAACTACAACCAAAAAGGGAACGTAACGAAACGACTGGGGAGGAGTCGAACATGAGATAACCTGGGTCGAGGTCTGCGCTTCGTCTGACGAAAGCACATTCAGCTTCGCCTTTCCTTTATCCATATGCTGAGGCGGTGGCAAAACCTGGAGGGGAACTGGCTACAGAATAGACGGGGTCTGGGGGCACCTTGTCTTGAGATGACCCTTCTGGCCGCACTGAAAACAGATCTTATCTTTTAACCAACAATGGGCAGCCTCATGCCCCTTCCTTCCACACAAGGCACACACCAAGTCTCCCTGGAAACACCCTGAATCGCGTGCACCTGATCCTTTTTCTGCGCTCCCACCTTTTGAAACACTTCTCAAAGGGGTGGCCTGGCCGGCACAAAAGCTACAAATCTCTTTGACCTTCTTTCTTGATACAGCATCAGGTTCCTGAGGGCTCTTCCCTCCACCGGACTTTCTCTTATCCTTCCTTAACTGCTGACCTCTATTTTTGGCATTCTCAATGGCCTCAACTCTCAAGGCAGCTTCAAACCACGACTGGCATAACTCGACTGCTGAATGTCGCTTCTTAGTCCACCCAGAAACCGCTTAACTCGGTCTGCCTCCACACTCACCAGACCCGGAGCAAACCGACTCAACTTACTAAACTCAATCTCATACTAACCGTGCGTTTCCTCTGCTTTAGATGAAGAAAGTCATTCATTAGCCGGTCCGTTCGACTGAAGGCAGAAACTTACTTAACAACATCACCTTAAATGACTCCCATGTGCAACCTGCCACTAAGCTCTCTTTCTCCCTCAGCCACCAATTCTTTGCTAAACCCTTGAGCTGGTAGGCAGCGAGCATCACTCTCTGATCATCTGTAATCCCTGAGTACGAGAATATCTCCTCAATGGTAATCAGCCAATCATCCAAAATCATGAAATCTGCTTGTCCATCATAGGTAGGGGGTCTCAGCCGCTGAAAACTGAGATATGAACGCCATCTCCGGGGGCACCACAACCAAAGGCACAGGAGGAGCAGGAGGGGCAGGAACAGCTACTCCCTCAGCGGGGTTCTGAGCTCTCGGGGTCTGTCCCGCCACCACTGCTACAAGGGACTGAATCTGAGCCTGCATAGCCACTACCTGCCTCGATAACTCCTCATTACTCTGCCGCAGGCTTTCTACCAATGCATCGCTCTGCGCTCCTGACGTCTCACCCTCGGATTGGGGGGTCGATCTCGTCGCAGGGCATCTCGCCATCCTAAAATCGCACAAGCTTTAGAAAAATCCTAGCCCATCAACTAGAACAAAACTACCGGTACGGACAAACACACTTAAATATGAACTTCAACTGCAAAACTTGCTCTGGGAGTGTTTTTTACCATGATGATGTTATGCTTATCCTAAGATGGTTCACCACCATCACACTAACTCATGTGCCTAAACATTGAATGCATGTATTTGTATTCCTTTTGACTCAAAACCATGTGTGTACATATATCATCTCGCAAGTCTTTAGCTTGGCACGTTGTGCTTATGAAATGTTATGCTATGCATGGTGTGCTATGCATTCTAAAAAGGCCTTAGTGCATGCCATGGGCGGCGTACACATGAAAATGTTATGCATCCCATACTACATAACATTCCCATGTAACGAGAGAAGAAAACGTGCTAGCCGCATTCATGTGGTGAGATTATGCATCCCATACTACATAACCCTCACATGTTGCTCCTATGGTGGATCTATATACAAACACATATTATGCATCCCATACTATATTAATGCCCTGTATACTTCTTTATGCTCATGAGTGTAGTGTTCGTGCTTCGTCCAAGACGTGCTGATGACACATCGGTGTGTGAATGGTATGATGCTAACTACTAATGCAGACAAGGGAAAGGTTGCCCAACCATTTGTCAAGCAACCTCCCTCTGATACCAACTGTCACAACCCGCATTTTCTCAACGGTAAAATCGTATCAGAGTAAGAGAAACACGTGCCGTGATGCCACGTCGTGCAGGGGATAACTGCACACGCTCAGGCAAAACTCCATACGCTAGATTTTAAGGAAACCGTTGCTTAAATATGAAAGAAAATCAGTTAAGTTGAATGGTCGTATCCCTCGGCACAGTGGATCAGCTAGTCCACAGTTAAAATTATATCTATACGCAGCAGAAAATACTTTGGTTCAATTAATTTGACACCCTAAATAAGCACGAGAGTCCCCGGGGGACGACTCATGGTATGCACGACTCTAAGGTGAATATTATAGGTATAAAAGATAGTGTTTTACGCTGAGGAAAAATAGTGTCTTTGTTTTAGAAAACATGTTATGCATGAAGTACATATATTAACACTTTTAGGTTTTAAAATATCTAACATGCAACCGAGCATAAATCCTTCCCAGAAGCAAGTAATCAACCACATATAGGCAAAATCAGCAGTTTAATTTCACATCCAGCATCACAAGAAGCCACCAGTGGGCGTCAACAACCTGACACGAACTCACTGGCGAGTATGTATGTCTATACAGAAAAGTAAGGAACTACCTCACAACAAAACGGGGATCAGCTATCTCAGCAACCCTAGAGGCCAACCAACAGCCCTCCAAAAGAACTAGCCGCTGAGCTAGCTACAACCTGGACCTGAGGCATTCAAGAAAAGAACACCTCAGCAAGGAAACAATCAAAAAGGTAAATAGAGCAATAGATTAATTAAAAAATGAGAAGAAGGGTTTACCACCCGGCAACAGACTGCTATTAGCAAAAGAAAAAGAGAGTGGCAGTAAGAAAAGAGAGTTCTATCTAAAACACCGCAGAGCACACCAAAGTGCGAGCAATAAGACCAACATGCCCTACCAAGATATCCTGCAACAGCATCAGGACATATACATATACCAAAAGAAAGGAAAGCATAAACAAGAAGGGACTAACAGCCCTAACACGTGGGTAAGTGGCAGTGGTCAAAACATGGGTCTGAAGGCATAACAAAAATCGGACCCAAAAAGTGCTAAGGGGTCAAACAGTGGCAGCTTTAGGTCCCACACACACCAACCCAGACCGGGGCAAAAGACGGTGGCCACAGCTCTCCACATAAAACCACCCCTCCAGAGGCCACCAAAACTCCACCACCTGCCACAACCCAAGAGTCGGCATGCAGAAATTTGCCGAGCACCCGATGCCCCCCTCCTAGGGAAAAGTCCCACTAACAGTCCTAAGAAACACACGAACCCAAGGCAAAAACGTCGGGTCCAACCGACGTGGCCTTGCACGCCTAACCAAAACCAACCCCGAGTCTCCCTGACCCCAAAACAAGGGCAGCACCCAGTGTCGACACGATGTGTCGGCACCACGACAAGTCGGTGTCGACACAAGGTGTCGACACAACTGCGGCCGGTGTAGACACCAAGTGTCGACACCACAGCGGCCGGTGTCGACACAAGGTGTCGACACTGCCGCGGCTGGTGTCGACACCAAGTGTCGACACCACTGCAGCCGGTGTCGACACAGGGTGTCGACACTGCCGCTGCGGGTGTCGAAACCAAGTGTCGACACCACTACGGCTGGTGTCGACACAAGGTGTCGACACTGCCGCTGCTGGTGTCGACACCAAGTGTCGACACCACTGCAGCCGGTGTCGACACTGCCACTTCTGGTGTCGACACCAAGTGTCGACACCACTACGGCCAGTGTCGAAACAAGGTGTCGACACTGTCGCTGCTGGTGTCGACACCAAGTGTCGACACCACGACTGGCCGGTGTCGACACCAAGTGTCGACACTAAGACTGGCCGGTGTCGACACAACGGTGTCGACACCCCGACTGGCTACAGGAGCCAGATCCAGCAGCCGACCAAACACAAGAACGAGGACTCTCTCTCTCTCTAGAGTACGATATTCATCGGCGAAGGCAACTACTCGACCTAAACCGAACCAAAACTGTCCGTAATAGACACAATCCCTCAGGAAAACTGAGATTTTAACTGGAACTTTCTACACTAACCACGACATGATCGGGAACGAACCCTAGCGTATACCTAAGATCTAAGCAAGAAAGAGATAAAGATTTAATCAAAAGAAGACAAAGATCAACTATGGCAAGGATGAGGGAACATCACTTGCCTCAATACCAGAAAAGCTTGGACGGCGGCGTCCCCCACTCTCGGATCCAGCCGCAGAGCACCAGCTGAGGAGCAGAAAGAGAGCAGATCCAGGCGAGGGCAGTCCAGATCCACTCCCGAAATTGAATTTCGACCGCTAAATCTCCAGGAAAACGGCGTCCGAAGGCTAGGGTAGTACGGCGGTTCCCTCCCTCTCGCACAGGCGACGGCTTCTTCCAAGCAGAGAAATAGGAAAAGAACAAAAGGAACCGAGCCCTAATTCTAACCCAAGACTATTTATACACAGCAGTTTTAATAATAAACAAATAATACATAATAATAATTATTTACACTCAAAAAGTCAAAACAACACAAGACCCGAAACATCTCGGAAAAAGACGAAACTCACGCCGCAGCTAAAAACCCAAGCTACGAACACAACTGCGAAGTCAAAATTAGCATTCGACGAACGAAACCAGGGATAACACCTCCCGAAGCCAAAACACAAGCATTCCCTAAGAGGCCCAGCCGAGTCATCAAACAGAATCCGGCTAGCTGGGGAATCTTGCTAACAGGCTACAACAGGCTACACAGGGAACCCTAAAAGCTAAAACCACGCTCTACAATGGCAAAAAGTCGGAAATACGCCATCGTAACGCCAGCCAAAGATCAAACAAAACACAGAAAAACCGGGGGCGTTACAGTTCAGCATACTCATTTTACTGTCGATCAATTCGGCGATGCGTTTCAAGTCAAGTTTTCTTCCTGTGATTCAGTGGTGTCAGACCAGGGTATCCAGAGTTGTCTGATTTTGTTAGGCAATTTCTAACATTTGATGGTTTGAAGATGATAGACCTAGAAGATTTTGATATGATCTTTGGCATGGACTGGTTGTCCAAATATGATGCGGTTATCCACTGCAAGGTTAAGTGCTTAGACTTCAAAATGGACAACGGTCAACCCGGGAGTTTTTATGGTTTTCCGTACCAAGTTTCTCAGATAATATTGGCGGTACGTGCTCGGAAGCTGGTAAATTCCTTCTGTTTTGCTTGTTTGGTTTCAGTTTTGGAAACCATTGTTAGCTTTCCGCATTGAGAGGAGATTCTGGTGGTGTGTGAGTTTCCAGATGTTTTCCAGCTAATCTTCCTGATCTTCTGCCTGAGAGGGACGTGGAGTTTGTCATAGATCTGGAGTCGGGTACCCATCCTATTGCTTAGGCGCCGTACCGGACGGCCCCGCGTGAGTTGGAGGAGTTGCATACTCAGTTGGATGAGTTGCTCCTGAATGGTTTTATTAGGTCGAGTTCTTCACCTTGGGGTTCTCCCGTATTATTCGTAAAGAAAAAGGATGGGTCAATGAGGCTGTGTATTGAATATAAAGATCTGAATAAAGTCACCATTAAGAATAGATATCCCTGCCTAGGATTGATGACCTATTTGATCATTTGCGTGGAAGCTCTATGTTTTCAAAGATCGATCTTCATTCAAGCTACCACTAGTTGAGGATTCGTGACGCAGATAATCCACGGGCTGCTTTCCGTTTGCGGCATGGGCATTTTCAGTTTTTGGTTATGTCCTTTGGCTTGACAAATGCTCACTCTGCCTTTATGGATATGATGAACTGCGTGTTCAATGATTTTTTGTACCATTTCGTGGTCGTGTTTATAGATGACGTTTTGGTGTATTCTCACAGTAGTGTTGAGCATGCCCAACACTTGCGTTTAGTTTTGTCTACCTTGAGGGAGCATAAGTTGTATGCCAAGCTAAGTAAGTGTTTGTTTTGGTTGCCACAGGTTTCTTTCTTCGGTCATATGGTAAATAAAGATGGAATTTCAGTTGAATCCGAGAAGGTAACTACTGTTATGGATTGGAATAGGCCCACCACCCCCAAGGAGATAAGGAGCTTCCTAGGGTTGGTTGGCTATTATAGAAGGTTTGTGGAGAGTTTCTCTACGTCATATGCACCTTTGACTAAACTGACGCAAAAGAACGCAGCTTTCATTTGGAGCGATAAGTGTGAGGAAGCCTTTCTGGAATTGAAGAAGACATTGTGCACTACTCCAGATTTGTCTCTGCCTACTGAAGGGTTAGTGTATGCGGTATATGTAGACGCATCGCATGTTTGTCTGTGTAACACTCCCTATCTGTCACATAACATATAGCAGTAGGTCCGGCTGGGGCCCGACGCCATATACCACAGACTGATCGAAGGGTTACGCAATGAAACCATCCTTCCAATAATACACGTCCTACATAGAGTACATTCTAGCGTAAGCATTTTAAAAGTTGCACAATAAGAACCCAGCCATAGCATGAATGTCGACTAACAATAACCCAAAAGGAATGAATGTGCTAATATACAAAGTACTATGGCCTTATGGCCTTACAGGAGTTTAGTTATACAAATAATATCTCCCAAACCTCGACATGCACGCCGGTCACACATGAGAATAAAAGTAAACATAAGCAAAGGCCTTCGAGGGCCGACTCAGCAATAAGGGCTTTTGCCCGCTACTTGCCACTAGGATCAGGAGCCAAGTAGCATCATAATCATTCTAATATTTGATCAATAAATGGTAGAGGGAAATGGTTTTCCAAGTAGCATCATTCAAATTCCGATAATGAATACGGACACGCAAACCTACTACTATTGGCGTTGGAATCAATTCATTCTTATCATTTGCTACTACTGTTAAACCACCCTTCTTAGGAATGACTTGTACAGGACTAGCCCATGAACTATGTGAAATAGTGTATATCATTCCAGAATCTAACAACTTAAAAATCTCAACTTTCACTACCTCCTTCATATTGGGATTTAGCATTCATTGTGGTTAAATAGAAGGATTATAGTTTTCTTCCAAAAGGATCTCGTTGGTGCAAAAATTTGGGTTGATATCTTTTATATCAGCTATTTGTCATGTTATATGGATGATGATCTCCTAAGTTTACTGTTTCCTCTTCTGAAAGTCCGTTTGAATTATCTGTGTTATCTATTCTCAAGTCCCTTTGTGAGGTGCTGTGAATAATCCGTTCTGGGTAAGGATGAAATATTATTATCCCAGATTTTCTCCCCCCTGGTCATATACTAACAGACTACAAAACAGAGATTAAATGATATAATTATGTAAAAAAACTAATTTACAATTATATGTTAGTAATCAAAAATTGGTAGATTAATAGAGTTTAAGCTTTCAAAATATTGAAAACGCTTCCCTGGCAACGGTGCCAAAAACTTGATGCGATTATTTTTACTCAAGTATAAACAATGTAGATAGGTATTAGCTAAATTGATTTTAATCTCAAGCAAGTGCAACTATCAATCATAGTATAGGATAAATCTACATCTCATGGCGTATTCTTCAGGATCTTTTTAAGTTCTCGTACTCACTCTCACTCTATTATCGTACCTATATTTAAAATTGGTTGTTACTCTAAATTAACATTACTAGGACTAATTGGATAAAGTGATATTGGAGTATTAATGATGATGAAAAGCAGATAGTCTAAAAGTAATCACATCAGAATATTCACTCATAAATTCAATTCTATGTAATCACGTATTAACAATATTATCAGTTTCGTTGTATTGTAAGAGTTCAATCTTTATCAAATTCTCTGTCGAGCAATTCAATACCTAAACTTAAGTTGAGTAAATTTTCTCTTTAACAATTCACAACACTCCAATTTGCATTGTTATAAAGTAATCATGTCTAATACATAAATTCATGATATCCTATCTTTAAGATACCATGAATATCATTATCCGTATTGTCGTTATCCAAACAATATATCTCTCGATCATGAATTTTGAAATACAAAGAGAAAAAATACGAGAGAATGAAATTATAAAACATCATCACAATCTTCCAATTTTTCAATCTAGATGTTTGGGATTCATATAAAACAAATACTAACTTCAATTTTATGATCAATCACTTTGTTTGAAACCACACATACAAATAAAATGCCACAAATCCGAAATGAAAACCCACATACATGATTACTGAATCGGTTCAAAAAAACAAGTCACATGCGAAATGTAAAATAAAGGTTAGATCCACTAAGAGAAGGCGGAAATTAAAAGAGATACATAAAAATTAAAACCATACGGATTATCTCCTTCGACTTCCCCTTCGCTAGAGTGCTCTACTTTCGTCCTCCAGAAATTCTCCAAGTCCTTGAATCCATGATTGATATTTTCGCATCGGGTCCGAAAATTTGATGAGCTTAAAACTACAAAAATTAGTGAGTATTCCCGCAGCGCCCCGGGCGTTTTATTTAAGAAAAGCGTATTTGGTTTTTATTTGGAAAACGGGGCACGCAGATTTATTAATCTGGATATAAAAAGATGAGATCAAGTTTTAACAAAAGGAGGCAAGTGCACCTATCGCGTGTAGTACAGGATATTCCAGGGTGGAATATCGAGGTCGTATTATTCTCGGGGTCGTTTCGATTATTTCTACTCTTCCCTAAAGGGGAATATTATTTTACCGATAATTACTTGTCGGGTTTTTTATATATATAATAAAAATGACAGAAAATGAAAGCATAAAAGGGAAAGCAATAAAGGTGGAGCCAATGAAAAGCTTAGCACAACGGCATCAAATAAAATTAGAACTAAAATAAACTTTTAATAAAAATAGATCCTAAGTTTCAAATCAATTAAGGCAGAGACTTGGCCGTGGAGGTTCCACTAGAATGAGCTCACTTATCTCTAGGACTATCGCTCACCTGAACTCTAAGACTATTCAACCGAACGTTAGACCGACGAAGGATTCTTCTTAACGCTCGCATTACGCTAAGAACCACGCTATTGGGTGGGGAACCCAATCTGGTAGAGTTGGCGCACCTCCTCTCTCGAGGGTTAGTGCGGAACTCTCTTTACTAAGGGGTGATCGATCCATACGCACGGCCTCTCGGCTAGATAGCGTATCGACTACGGAAATAGGGCCCACACATCGATTTGTGGTCCTACACGTCATAAATCCTAGGCAAACCTTAAGTAATTTTAATTAATTAGAAAATAAGGACCTTTAATTATTTAAAGCTATTTTTTCTGTCTCAATGATCTTCGATACTGAGGGCTAAGAACGGTTAGCCACTCATCGGAATGGGGACGGCAGACGGTGAAAGAAATAAAGAAAGTAATAAATGAAATCAGGAAAAGAAAACAGTAAAGGAAAGCAGTAAATAAAGCAGTAAATTGCAAGTCCTACTCAAACGAGTAGGACTGAAATGAAAGCAGTAAAGTGCGAGTCCCAGCGCAAATGCGTGGGCGGGAGAAATTAAAGCGAGTCCTACTCAAACGAGTAGGACAAAATAAATGCAATGCATGCAAACACTCGACATAAATTAAAACTCACGCACACACACTCTCGACATAAAGTAAAACACACGCACACGACAGAATGTAAAAACTCACCCACTCTACTAGAAAGGAAAACTCACACACTCTACTGGAAAGGGAATAAAACACTGTGCCATTTAACTCTTAACGAGTAGGCGGAAATAAATGGGCACACATAAAAAATTGCAAGAAACTAAGTTTCCGAAAAATTAAAATAACTACATTTCTACCGCTAGAATGTGGTAAAAATGCATAAAAAACTAAAATAAAAATTAACGGAGCAAACAGTTTTGCAAATAAATGCAAAAATAGAAGTACTCGGAAAATTAAAACAATTACATTTCTACCGCTAGAATGCGGTAGAAATGTGTAAAATGAAGTCAAAAAAAATTAAAAGAGCAAAAAGTATTTGAAAATAAAGCAAAATAAAGGTGTTTGAAAAATGAAAACTACGGCTTATTCATTCTTATAACTCTATAAAAATGCTAAAAAAGGTGGAAATAAAGCTAAAAAAGACGAAAAAATTTATGATCCTAAAAAGCCTAAGTTAAAGAAAATTAAAAATCACCTTTTGAAACATTTTTATAAACCTATAGAAATGAAAGCAAAGTAAAAATAATAAACTAAACCTAAACAAGTATGGTGCATGAATATAAAATTACGATTATGACGGCTAGAAATTAGACAAAAGTTTTAAGCTAAAAATATTTTGAAAGACATAAAAAAACAAAATAAGAACAAACATTAAAAATCAATTTGAGTAGGGTGCATAAATGGATTCCAAGCTATGCAAAGAGAAAAAAAAACTAACACATTTTATTAATGGAAAAGTGATTACAAGAAAGCTAAAAACAAACACTAAGAGAGGGGGGGAGAAAATTCATTACATAGCATAAGAAAGCATTTCGGCAGCACCTACCATAAGTAAAGTGGCCCCAAAAAAAGTGGAACATGAGCACTTACAGAACACAAGTATTTATAGGCAAAAAATTTGAAGAACACGCCCTATAACACGGGCGTGTCAGGTGGCGTGTCACTACTATTGAAGATTCGATCCGGCGAGCTGACGGCTTGGTTGACTTCGGGTAGGACACGTATCGGTATCGCGGCGGTCACGCCCCTGGTCACGGGCGTGACTATGGGCGTGTCGGGGAGGTAAAACTGGGCGCGGGTTGCGTCGAATTGTCGCTGCGCGGGTCTTGTCGGTCGGGTGAAGGAGTACATGCCCGTGTCGCATCTTGACACGGGTGTGTTGGGTTGAGTCGACGAATGTCGAGTGCAAAACGTTGAGCTTGGAGCCTTGATCATCGATCGGGAATGACACGGGCGTGTCAAGTTGGCTGACACGGGCGAGTCCTATTGGTCGACGAACGTCGGGTGCAAATTGTCGAGCTTGCGTGACACGGGCAGTGGTCACGGGGCGTATCATTGGATACGGGCGTGGCAAGTTTTTTTCATCAAAAATTGCTGATTTCACGGGATTTGAACTGTCACGCCCTGGTTACGGGCATGAACAACAGTACACGGGCGTATACTTGACTTTTTTGAAATTTTTCCAAAAAAATTTAGGAAACAAAAATAACTTAATTTAGAACAAAAAAGAAGCAATTTATTAAAGAAACATATACAAAAATAACAAAAATAATCTAAAACAACTTATTTATTGTACATAAATATAGGTATATTTATAATTCATCAAATACCCACATACTTAAGTTTTTGTTATTCGAGAGCAAAAGTTGGAGATGAACTTATAAGGAATTAAAGAAATCCTAAGTTTAGCTACTGCTTGAATTAATTAAAAGTAAGATCAAAATAAACATCCGGGGTACTAGAGTTAAATCCTAATTTATGAAATGTTATAAATAGATGAAGGTTTCAAAAAGACTTCTAGATAAAACAAATAGAGAGAAAAATTTTATTTTTGTTAGTTTAACAAAGATGGATTGAAATTATATATAAAAAACTTTTGCTTAAAAGAAGTAAATGGAAATAATACAATTTAAAAATTATGCTCTCAAAAAAATTTAAATTAATTATAGAATCATTGAAATAGGAAAAGTGGTTTGGTGGTTTATGAAGAGGGCTTGGATTTAGAGGCGAGGTAATTTTTTCTCGAACCTCTACATATATTTTTTTTTGAATAATTAGGAAAATGAAATCTGATTTTCCTAACATATAAATTTTTTCTTTCTTCATAAATAATAAATAACCCAATGTATAGTGTATAGGAGTAATGATTTTTATCCTCTTACTTCGTAACATATAATCTTTTTAAATATTGGGTGTCTATGTTTATGGAACGAAATCTTATTCGCATTGACATAAGATCTTTTTAAGGGATAAAATATGGGTTGGCATGTCAAGTGAGACATGAAAAAAATGGATGTGGGTTTATTTTTTAAAAAAGAAAACTAGATTTTAATAAAAACACTTTTGAGAGCAACCTTTTTAAAATGAATATTCCGATGTTTCTAAAAGCATGAAATAGAAATAATTGAAATCTATGATTGTTATTTTCTAACATTAAATACGAGCTTCTATTTGTAAAAATTAGAAGTGGTGGTGAAAAAGAAGTTCCCTATTATAAGGAAAAGACATAAAAAAATGTTTTAAATCTTAACCACAGACACTTTAATATATCGAACTTTAATTAATAAACGAATAGTAAGCAAAGAATTAAAAGAATTCGCTTATAAATTAACTCGAAACTAGATTTTTGGAAAGCAAAAAAGGTTAAGACATGATATATTCGATTTATTTTGTTATATAATAAACAGATTTTTTTGGGATTTAAGTGTTTTTATCTTTTTTTTAAATTTTGATTATCATCTTTTTTTTTTGAATTTTTGTTTATCATATTTTTAGGATTTTTGATTTTTATCTTTTTAGGGTTTTTGGATTTTCAAAATATTTTTTTTGATTTTTTACTTTCTTTTATCAAATTATAAGAAGGGTAGAGAAAAAAGTGTTATTTATAAAGAAGAGAGGGGGAAAGAGAAAAATATTTACAAAAATGTACAAAGTAAAAAACTCAATGGCCCGAGAACAGACTCTTATTTCAGTGGTTGGTTCGATGAGTCGAACACCGCGGGCTTTCTAAAAAGCGAGCTTTTACAAAAAAATGAAAGAGGGGGTAGATTTTTTTGTTTGTTTTTTTAAAAAGAAGAAGAAGAGAGGGGGGGAAAGAGAAAGAGTTTTTACAAAATTATTTTACAAATTAAAGAAAACAAAATTTTTTGTGATTTTTCTGTTTCATGGTTTTTTTTGAAGTTTTTGATTAGTATAAAAAATAATGAATTTTTTTTTGAGTTTTTGATTTTTGTAATTTTTTGATGATTTTTTTGTTATTGAAGAATATAAAAGTGCAGAAATGAAAAAAAATAAGAAAACACCTACATACTTAAACCCACCATTGTCCTCAATGTTGCTATCTAGGTATGCAGAACAAATAATTGACAAAATAAAGTATATAATAAATGAAAAAGGGAGGGTAGAAGCTTCCCTAAGACGAGGTCGGGGAGGGTCGGGTTAAAACCCTGCATTATTAATAACAAAAGAAAGAAAAATAACTAAAAAAAAAGGAAAAGATAAATTCGGCGAAAAGGTTGCGGGCAGTAGGTGGTGTCAAGTGCGTGTGTGACTCTATTAGCTAACGTCTTAGTTATATGAGTGTGATAAAAATGCGATCCCCTAGGGCTCTCAAAAGTGTGAAGCGCGCCGAAATTAAAACAAAACAAGTTAAAATAAAATAAGTTAAACAAAATATATACATTTTTAAAATCAAATTATTATAGTTTTTTTGGTGTTTTTAAGTAGATTTTTTTATTTGTTTAGTTGTTTTAGGTAGGTTTTGTTTTGTTTTTAGATTTTTTTGGTTTTTAGATTTTTTTTGTGGGTTTTTAGTTTTTTAGGTTTTTTAAGATTATTTTTTTGTTGTTATTTTGTTAAGATTGTTTTAGAGTTTTTTAGTTTTTTTAGGTTTTTGTTTTTTTAATAGTGTTTGAGTTTTTTTTCATAAAAATAATGAAAAAAAAATTTAAGTTATTATTATTTTTTAGATTTTTTTTGGTTTTATAGGTTTTTCAAGTTTTTATTTTTATAGGTTTCTTTTTAATTTTTTTTATTCTTTTGGTAGTTTTATTATTATTATTATTATTAGTATTTTTTTTTGTTGTCCATTTTAAATTTTTGCTATATATATATAGATATAGGTAAAATTAATAGATTTCCAGGGTTCAAAATAACGACACGAACAATTGCCGGCAACGGCGCCAAAAACTTGGTTGAAATTTTCGCATCGGGTCCGAAAATTTGATGCGGTTAAAACTCCAAAAATTGGTGAGTATTCCCGCGGCGCCCGGGGCGGTTTATTTTAAAAAAAGTGTATTTGGTTTTTATTTAGAAAAAACAGGGCGTGCGGATTTATTAATTTGGATATAAAAAGATGAGATCGAGTTTTAATGAAAGGAGGAAAAGTACACCTATCGCGTGTAGTACAGGATATTCCGGGGTGGAATATCGAGGTCGTATTGTTCTCGGGGTCGGTTCAATTATTTATACTCTTCCCAGGAGGGGACTATTATTTTACCGATAATTACTTGTCGGGTTTTTTTTATATATATAATAAAAATGATAGAAAATGAAAGCATAAAAGGGAAAGCAATAAAGGTGGAGCCGATGAAAAGCTTAGCGCAACGGCATCGAATAAAATTAGAACTAAAATAAACTTTTAATAAAAAGAGATCCTAAGTTTCAAATCAATTAAGGCGGAGATTTGGCCATGGAGGTTCCACTAGAATGAGCTCACTTATCTCTAGGACTATCGCTCACCTGAATGCTAAGACTATTCGACCGAACGTTAGTTCCGATGAAGGATTCCTCTTAACGCCCGCATTATGCTAAGAACCCTTCTATTCGGTGGGGAACCCAATCCGGTAGAGTTGGCATGCCTCCTCTCTCCATGGCTAGTGCGGAACTCTCTTTACCAAGGGGTGATCAGTCTATACGCATGGTGTTGGAACACCCTATTACTAATTTGGGTCAGGATCACTATATCTCTAGGAAACTTGTTTTTGACCTCCTGTATAGATCTAAAGGTCAATTAGAGTTGAGTCTAAGGGTTAGAAGTCTAGGTTTGGAAGCTGCCCTCAAGACCCAGGATTTTCAGTTTGAGACTAAGTCATATCATCGAGCTCAGCACGACGATTCATCGAACTCCAATCGACGATCGTCTAGCTCAACTTCGACAGATCGTCGAACACCATTCGACGATCGCTGAGCTCAACCTCAACAAATCGTCGAACTCCATTCGACGATCTGCGAGCTCAGTTCGACGATCTTGACTCAGTATTGGATCTCTATCTCTGAGCTCAGTTCGACGATCTTTGAGCTCAGATCGACGATTTCTGTTGTTGTATAAGTCCAAATCGCTGAGCTCAGTTCGACGATAACAGAGCTCAGTTCGACGATTTTATGATGCCTTCAAGGATCTTTCAAGTTTCAAATTCAGAACAGTTAAGGAGTTATTCAGCAATTAATTCAGAAGATTTTCTAGCCGTTTTCATTTATTTCTGGACCAAGTTTCAAGGGATTATCAATGAATGTTTCTTTGGACTTTCCTCCAGAAGGCATTTGCAATTAAGGATGCAATTAATGTCATGCCAACGGCTATTCTTGACAGAGGATGTTTTTCCATTCATTACCAGAGAATAAAATACAAGTTTTTTGAATCTCTCTATCACTTAGAACACAGACAAGAAGAACAAGAACAAAATATTCTCTGTCTCAAAGAATTCTCTCAAGAACACACATCCAAGGAGATCCACCATCTGAAATCTTCTGATCTCTTGTGATTCAAGTGTTCAAGGCCAACATCTTTCAAAGACTCCAGACACCTAACATTTCAGCTGTTGTTGAAATCATCATTTTCTGGAGATCAACCTCTGAAGGTCTATCACCCTACAGCAAAGCTTCATTTCCTGAACATCTCAAGGACTTAGGGGGAGCTTTGACAACAGCAAATCCACATAGTCTTCTCAGCTGCTTTGAGAAAGAGAAGACTTACATAACTCTCTCATCCCCATCTCTATAAAGGGCTTTTCAAACTCCCTTCAAACGTTTGTGATTGGTTTCTGAGACCTTATCAAAACTCAGTGGTGGCAAGACACCTGATCAAAAAAATCTGATTTGGTTTTTGAGCACCTTATCAAAAGCTCATTGGTGCCCAGGACACCTGATCAACTCATCCTGCAGTGGATTCCTACCTAGGGTGGTAGAAGAGTGGATGTAACCAAGTTTAGGGGAACCACTATAGCTCCTTGTGTCTTCCGGCTTGCTTGTCTTTATCTTTTGTTTCTGGCTGTGATTGTTTTGTGATTAGTTAGGATCTGTGATTAATTTCTGTTGTAGGTTATTTTGTGATTAGATTTAATAGATGCTTCCCTGTTCACTCAGGTTACAACAATTGTTGTAAAAAGTTTTCAAGCACCATATACTCTATTCACCCCCCCTCTAGAGTATAACAAATCTAGCTGCACTTTCAATTGGTATCAGAGCCAGGTTCGTTAAACATACCACAACTTGGTGGTTGCACAGGCTAACACCTGAACCCAAAGATTCCTAGTTAGATCTGTTTTCTTTTGAGTTCATTATTCGATTTTGTTTTCACAAATCATGGCCCAAAACAAAGATTATGCTAGCACCAGACCTCCATTGTGCAATCTATCCAAGTTTGCACTTTGGAATGCAAGGATTAGATTATACATGAATTCTATTGACGAGGATACTTTTAATTCTGTTTTGACAGTTTGTCCAAGACATCCAGAGAACTCAAGTACAAATGCTGTTCCACGTCCATCAGGAACAGATGCTGACATCAAGAAATGGAAGGTAGCTGATGCCAAGGCTATGAACATCTTAGCCCAGACCATGTCTGATGACATCTTTCAAAAGGTGGCTGAATGTAATTCAGCAAAGGAAATCTGGGATAAACTCTCTGAAATAGTCTCAGGCTCAGCTGATGAGAGAAAGGACAGGAGATCCCACCTTATATCTCAATATGAGAATTTCAAGAAGGGAGAAGCTAAATCAGTTGGAGATATGTACAATAGACTTAGTCTGATAGTCAGTGAACTCAGGACTTTGGATAAAGAGATCTCACTAACTGAACTTAATGACAAAATTCTAATGTGCTTCCCTAGCACTTGGGATTCAAGAATCTGGCCAATCAAGGATGCCAGAAGTTTGAATGAGATCACCACAGAAGCTCTATTGGGTAAGCTCAAATCTTATGAGCTACTCATCAAGAATAGAGAAGAAGAACAGAAGGCTGCCTCACCAGCCACAAGAAAAGAGAAGACAATAGCCTTCAAGGCAACTGAAGATCAGCCTAAAGACAAAGTCACAGGCAATGATGAACTGCTCAGTCTATTGGCCAAAATATTCTACAAGATGGCCAGAAAGGACTTCAGAAAGAGATCATATAAGGAGCATGATAAGCCAAGTTATGATAAGTCAATCAACAATAAGGAAATTGTCTGCTTTGGTTGCAGGAAACCAGGGCACATTGTACCTGACTGTCCAGAGAACAAAAACAAGGACAGAAGGGACAAGAAAGAAAGAAGAAGAGAAAAGGACTTCAAGAAAAGTAACAATGGCAAGCCCTCCTCAAGCAAAAACAAACACACTAGGAAGGGATTTGTTGCTGAATCCTGGAGTGAAACTGAAGAGGAATCAGAAGCCTCATCCAGCTCCAGTGATGATAAAGATGATGCAGAAGAGAAGGAGTTCTGCATGATGGCAATCAATTCCTTACAACATAGTTCAGATGAAGAAGAGTCAGAGTCAGATTCAGAGACTCAACTTGAAGAAGATCAGGTAATCAGTTCTTTTGATTTCACATCAGAGGACTTTAAATCTGAGTTTAAAGCATTGTGTTTAGACCTCCTAAAATCTGAGAAAGAAATTATCTCTCTCAGAAATCATTTATCTGAACACAATAACTTAAAGTCATAAAACCTCAAACACTCTCAGGAGTTGGAGTGCTGTAGGGAGCAGATAGCTTCACTAAAAAGTGAGCTATCTGAGGCCAAGAAGCTTGAAGAATCCCTTAATGGGAGAAGTATCAAGCTGATGGACATCACAAGCATAGTGAACTCCAGATTTAATAGTACACTGGGCTTGGGTGCTTCATCCAGCCAACACATAGTTCTAACAACTCCAATCAAGTTCATCTCTGATAAAGGAAAGGGAGTTGTAGAGGTAGCTAGGAAAAATTCTGATCTGCCCAAGAAAACTAAGTTCCAGAAGAAATCATCGAACGGAGCTCGACGATCGCCGAACGCAGATCGATGATCTCAGGCAAAATCGTCGAACTCAGGTCGACGATCTCAAGTTCCTGAACTCTACCATAGTCGACCGTCGAACGGAGCTCGACGATCTGACCCAAGATCGTCGAACGCAGCTCCACGATCGTCGAATAGAGATCAGAGCTCTGGAAACTCTTTCAAGGGCAAATCAAAATCCAATCCTAGGGTCCTTTATCCCAAATCTTTAACCCTTATGCTGAATGGATTATACCTCCAAGGAGATATCATCCTGAAGGTTATAAGAGTCAACCTGGGATGTCTTTTATTTCAGAGTTTAAAGGTTATCAACCTAGGCCCAAGGTAAACTGGGTCAAAAACAAATGAATTATCTTATGTGCAGGTGAAGACCTATCCAACATCTAACCAGCAATGGTACTTGGATAGTGGGTGCTCTAAGCACATGACAGGAAACAAGGACAACCTCACATCCTTTAGAGCCAAGCTTGGACCCAAAGTTATCTTTGGTGATTCAAACTTTGGACAAACTAAAGGATATGGTGCAGTCCAGATTGGATCAGTAACATTCAAGAAGGTGGCTTATGTGGAAGGACTGAAGCACAACTTAATAAGCATCAGTCAGCTATGTGATGAAGGCTAACAGGTGACCTTCAGCAAAGCATTATGCAAGATCAAGTCAGAGGACAACACAACTGTGTTGACAGGTAAAAGGAAAGGTAATATCTATCTAGTAGATTTCCTTTCAACAGATGTAGATATTTGCCTGTTCAATTCTGTCTGTAGACCTAATATTTTATGGCATAAGAGACTAGGACACTTAAACCTTAGAACTATTGCTAGGCTATCCAAGGACAACCTTGTCAGAGGACTACCTTCTGGCCCCTACAAGAAGGAAGGACTCTGCAGGGCTTGTCAATTAGGTAAGCAAACTAAAAATAGTTTTAAGTCACTTAATAAGAGTGATTCACCTAGGATATTGTATCTGTTACACATGGATCTTTTTGGACCCATCACAGTACAAAGCCTAGGAGGGAAATCTTACACTTTAGTAGTTGTAGATGACTTCTCTAGATTCACTTGGGTGTTCTTTCTAAGGAAGAAGTCGATAACTTTAAGTGTTTGACAGAGTTTCTCAAATGTATACAGATTGAGTTCAATACTCACATTGCCCTGATCAGAAGTGATCATGGGACAGAGTTTGATTCTCTTCTTATGCAAGAGTTCTGTCAGAGTGAAGGGATCAGGCATACTTTCTCAGCTCCTAGAACTCCTCAACAAAATGGGGTAGCTGAAAGGAAAAATAGAACCCTTATTGAATATGCCACTACATTGTTGTCAGATGCTCACCTTCCTCTATCCTTTTGGGCAGAGGCAGTGAACACCTCCAACTATGTGCTGAATAAAAGTTTGATACATAAACTAAAGGGAAAGACTCCCTATGAATTACTCAAAGGGAAGAAACCTAAAGTTGATTATTTTAGAGTTTTTGGTTGTATTTGCTACATACATAATAATGACAAGAAATATTTAGCAAAATTTCAAGCTAAAGCTGATGAAGGAGTGTTTCTGGGATACTCCATGATCAGCAAGGCTTATAGGGTTTATAATAAATCATCTCTAAAAATTGAGGAATCTGTTCATATATCATTTGATGAATCTAACATGTCTTTCAAGGAGAAGATCTCTTCTACCATAGAACCTTTTCAGGAACATTCTCTTGTTGAAGACTTGAACAAGTTACAGGTTACTCAAAAAGAGGAAAGCAGTGAAGATGAAGAAAGTATTCAACATATTGAAGAACAACTTGAAGAGCCAGTTGTTGTACCACAAGAGGAAACAACAACACAGGTTGGTGAACAATCAACACTCCCTGTTGATTTAGTAACATCAAGAGATCATCTAATTTCCCAAATAATTGGAGACATCTCAGCTGGTGTGCAAACCAGAAATCAGGTCAACCAAAACCTGTTGCACACTTGCTTCCTATCTCAAATTGAACCTCAGTCCATTCAAGATGCAGAGCAAGATCTCACACTAGATTATTGCAATGCAAGAAGAGTTGCATCAATTTGAAAGGAACAAAGTGTGGGAACTAGTGCCAAAGCCTAAGGATCACTCCATTGTTGGAACAAAGTGGGTGTTCAGAAACAAACTGGATGATCAAGGAGTAATTGTAAGGAACAAGGCAAGGCTAGTTGCTCAAGGATATTCTCAAGAAGAAGGAATAGACTATGACCAGACTTTTGCACCAGTTGCAAGATTGGAAGCCATCAGAATCTTTGTAGCTTATGCAGCACATAAAGGATTCAAGGTATATCAGATGGATGTTAAAAGTGCATTTCTAAATGCAGACATCAAAGAAGAAGTATATGTCAGACAACCTCCAGGTTTTATCTCTCCAACTTATCCTGATTATGTTTTTAAATTGAACAAAGCATTATATGGTCTCAAGCAAGCTCCTAGAGCATGGTATGAGACCCTAGCATGCTTCCTTTTGGAAATGGATTTATAAGGGGTAGAGTAGACCAAACTCTTTTCATTAGAACTCATAAGTCCCATACCCTACTAGTACAGATTTATGTAGATGATATTATTTTTGGTTCTACTGATTCAAAATTATGTAGAAGGTTTTCCAACCTAATGCATTCTAAATTTGAAATGGGTAGCATGGGTGAGCTATCCTTCTTTCTAGGATTGCAAGTCAAACATCATGCTGAAGGCATCTTTATTTCTCAAACCAAGTATGCAAATGAATTGGTTAAGAAATTTGGCATGTCTGAAGCATCTTGTATGAAAACACCCATGCCTACTAATGCTGTATTGGATGCTGATGAACATGGGAAACCTGTTGATCAGACAACATATAGAGCAATGATTGGCTCTTTACTGTACCTTACAGCTAGTAGACCAGATATAATGTTTGCTACATGTATATGTGCTAGGTTCCAAGTAAGCCCTAGAGAGTCGCACCTAACATTAGTAAAGAGGATTCTCAGGTATGTTAAAAGTTGTCCAAATCTAGGTCTCTGGTATCCAAAAGATTCAGCATTTGATTTAACTGGATTTTCTGATGCTGATTATGCTGGATGCAGAATTGACAGGAAAAGCACCAGTGGAACTTGTCAGTTCCTTGGTGACAGACTTATCTCTTGGTTTTGTAAGGAACAAACTTCTGTGTCAACTTCAACTGCTGAAGCTGAATATATGGCTGCAGGCAGTTGTTGTTCAGAAATCTTGTGGATTCAAAACCAACTCCTAGACTATGGCTACAACTTAGAGAAGTCAAAAATATTTTGTGATAACACCAGTGCTATTTCTATAGCTCAAAATCCAGTCCTCCATAGTAGGACAAAACACATAGAGATTAGGCATCACTTCTTAAGGGATAATGTTGAAAAGAATAAAATTGAACTGCAATATATCCCAACTGACTTACAAAGGGGAGATATTTTCACCAAGCCCTTGGATGAAAAGAAACACACCTTCTTCCTAAATCAGTTAGGAATGTTAGATGAAGGAAGTCTAAAATAACATCCAAGATTTTAAAAGTTTAAAAATTGACCAAGACTAGGCAAACATCTTGATTTTTCTTAGTGTCTAGAGTTTTTCTGGTCTCTGAACTGCGCTCGATGATTTTCCCCCAGATCGTCGAATGGAGATCGACGATTTCCGAAATCTTCGACCTGAGTTCAGCGCTTCTCAGATAGTATGAACTATCTCTTTCGGTCAACGATTGTTGAACGGCGCTCGACGATTTTGTTCTCTGAACGATCGTCGAACAGAGCTCGACGCTCTCCAATATCGTCGAACGGAGATCGACGATATTGAAGACTCTTTAGATTCCTTTAGAAGCCCCGATCGTCGAACTGAGTTCAACGATCTTTCCTTTTCTGCGTCGAACCCTAATATAAAATTCATTTTTCGCCGTCGTTCTCCTTTTGCGCTTTCGATTTCTCTGCAAAAACTTTCTTTCCCTCCAAATATTTCTGCACTTGGTCGTTTTGTTTATTGAATCTTTGCAGGTAGCCATGGTCGTTTCTGTTGCTGTTCTTGCCGCCATGAAATTTGATGCCGGCTTTGACATTGACATGTAATCCTTCAGCACAACAGATCAAGTTTTCCAGGACATCTTGGAGTTGTTCAAGGAGCAGAAACTTGCTACAATCATGACCACCAGGATTAAACTTGCTGCTGATGAGATTAAAGAGTGGGTCTACACTGCCCACAACCAGGATCAAAACACAATCGTTGGATCAATTTCTGGCACCTAGGTACCCTTGACCCCAGCAATTCTGACAGAAGTTTTTGAGTTAAGCTCTGGTGGAGATTCTGCTGAGTTATCTGGGGAGGAATTTGCTGATTTGCTTGCAAGAATGGGTCATTCTGAGGCTAACCCTAGCAAGCTGCTGAAGAAGAATCTACCTGTGGAATATAGATTCTTGGCTGATGTAGTTGGGAAAGTCCTGTTGGCTAAGCACTCTGCCCATGATACTATTTCCAGGTATCAGCTATGCTTAATGGGAGCTATTATGGACAGGAAGAATTTGAACTGGGGAGAGGTCTTCTTTGACCTAATCAAAAAGAAAATTAATAAGAGTTTTGTGAATTTTGGGAGGATTTTAGGCCTCTTTCTGCAGAACAGATGCCCTGTATTGCTAGTATCTTCTAGGATACACATTAATGCCTCCAAGAGACTGTCCTGTGCCCTATTTGGTAAATGGGAGAGGCGGATCATCAAGCCCAGCAGGCCTTCTGCAAGCAGACCTTCAGGTACCAGGACTGCAACAGTCACTTCCCCTAAGGTCTCTGCCCCTGTAGATGACCTGCCTGCTGCTGCCTCTCCTCCACCTCCTCCTCCTCCAATTCAATCTTCTCAAATTCCATCCACCATTCAAACTCCATCCACTATCAACATCTCCAGCCCATCTCCAACATCAATACCATCTCCAATTCCAACTGTCACAGAAGAACTATTCCATCCATTATACTCCTACTCTCAACCAGACTCTGCCACATCACCCTCCATTCCCTCATTCACTCTTATTGATGATTCCTTCATGGAAGACTCACCCTCATCTCCTCCTGAGCTGCCCTCCTCATCAACCTCTTACCAGGAACTTCTACAAGAGATCATTGATCAACCCACCTTCACACCATCTATCTCAATCCCCTTGTCTTCCATCACCACTTTACCCACACCTCAACCATCTCTTCCCCAATACACCAGCTCTCCACTACCATCACCAATAGCTCCACCTCCATCCTCTACCTCTGCTCCAGTCACTGGTGAGCAAGTAGATCTACCAGCCCTAGCTGACAGGATATATGAATTGCTAGCCCCCGGGCTATCTCTTCTCTTGGAGACCTCCTTGGCTCCATTACTCCAGTCAGTGGCAGCTCTTTCTGTCAGGCACTCCTCCTTATTCCCACAGGCAGCCCCTTCAGTAGTGTGCCTTGATCCAGCTTTGTCTGAATCTAGGCAGGGGGAGATGCCCTATGAAGTGAGCTTGCCTGCTGTGTCTCCTGTTTCTTCAGTTGCTGCTGTTCTTCAAGATCCAGTTCCACCTCCAGTTGCAGTCCTCTCAATAGACATCAGGTCCTTACTTTCAGCATGTGATTCAGCCTACTTCAGTTGTCTTCCAGAGAGAGTTACTGTCCAGCCCCCAGAGGATCTCTCCAAGTCCCTTGTGCCCTTCTCATGTTGTGAACCGGCATCATAACTTCTTTTGTCAATTCAGTATATGCTGATTCTACTCCTGCTGAAAGCATGGTTGTTGTTTCTGATGCTGCTGCCCTTTCTGCTGAAAATTTTGTTGATATTATTACTGATACTGCTGATGAGTCAATTTCTAAGGATATGCAGATGACAGAGGCACATGATTTTGAGCCTTCTGTGTTTGCTGATGACATTCCTCCTGCTGCTGATATTGTTGTTTCTGAAAGTGAAACTGTTGCTGCACCAACTGCTATTGTTATTACTGCTGCCACAACTTCAGTATCTACTGCTGCTTCAACCTCTGCCTCTGCTTCAACGTCAATTGCTACAAGTGTTGTATCTGCTGCTGCTCCAATCACTGCTGCTTCATCTGCTTCAACCCAGCTCAAGAAAGAATTGATGAAAAAGATTGATGCTCTTTATGATGAGCAAAGCTCTGAAAGTGATGAGTTCAAGACTGATTCTGATGACTCCTCTACCACTATTGCCAGAAAGAGAAAGGCAAGGAGCAAAGACATGAAGAGAGTACCTCCAGCCAAAGTCAAGGACAATAATGACATTCCATATTATATTCTTCATGACTGCCCCATAACTTAGCACTGGATGCAGTATTCAAAGAATCAACTCAAAGCCATGAAGAAAAAGAGGAAATATGAAAAAGGATCTTCTCAATTTCAACATCCTCATCCTCCTCCACCACCTCCTCCTGATGCAGGTGCAGGTGGAAGTTCAACTGCTCAACCCTCTGCTAAAAGCCAAACCCCCTATCAGCCTCATGCCAGATCCTATCATAGGGGAAGCCAGTCCAGGGGTTCTCAATCCAGAAGAGGAAACTACAGAGAAAATAAAAGAGAAGTCCAGGTTTATTCAAAAGGTTATTCAAGGCAACATCCCTACTCCAGGGAAGGACAAATCTCATCAGACACAACCTCTGGTCCTTTTCCCCATAAACTGAAGGAAGTTGTTTCATCCAGGCCTCCTCAAGATAATCCATCAAATAGATATGAGCCACCAGTGCCATTTGAAGATCCTGAAAATAATACAACTGCTTGGACTGCAAGGATGAAAGAGCTTGCTGCACTGGACCAGATTAAGAAAGCTAGAGAGCAAGGCAGAGACTCCTCCAACATCACTACATTGTCTGAACAGAGAAAGAAAGAGTTAGAAAGATATGCTTCAAGCAAATTCTTTGATTCTGATAGATACATGGAGCTGCATCCTGAAGCTGTAGTTCCAAGGACCAAACAGCAAACCTCTTTAGGTGCAGCAGATGACACAAGATCAAAGAAGGAAACTCTCAACCCCAACAAAGAAATCAAACTCATAAAGAGCAAGGAGAAGAGATAACTATGTAAGGTGACAATCATTTTGAATTCTGAATTCTGTCTGGGATGATATATGTCTGTGGTTCTGCAATGCCCTGATTATTGTTTTTCTGTATTATTGTTGTGTATATTGTTATTTAATTTTTCCAAATTCTATAAATAGTAATCCTAACCCAAATAGGGGGAGATTGTTGGAACACCCTATTACTAATTTGGGTCAGGATCACTATGTCTCTAGGAAACCTGTTTTTGACCTCCTGTATAGATCTAAAGGTCAATTAGAGTTGAGTCTAAGGGTTAGAAGTCTAGGTTTGGAAGCTGCCCTCAAGACCCAGGATTTTCAGTTTGAGACTAAGTCATATCGTCGAGCTCAGCACGACGATTCGTCGAACTCCAATCGACGATCGTCTAGCTCAACTTCGACAGATCGTCGAACTTCATTCGACGATCGCTGAGCTCAACCTCAACAAATCGTCGAACTCCATTCGACGATCTGCGAGCTCAGTTCGACGACCATTAAATTAATTTTTTTAAATGAAATCCATAGTCATTTTGCACATGAAGTATTGTCAATATTAAACCTACTGTCGTAGGGATTCTTCCAGGTATATAATATGACAATTAATGGGGCCTACAAAAATATGATGCTTTTTCAATTCAGAATTATAATTAATTCGTATTTAATATTATATCCACAAAATGTAGCATTTTCCAAATGAAGTACATAAAATATTAACTCAAAAATTCTAATTAAATTACATAGCCTTGATAACAATGAAATAATGTTATGTCCAAATTTCCATTTACATCTAGGTTGAAATGGCCTATCCATGATCAATTTGAGTTATTTACCAAAATGCCATTATGGGGCCTAAGTACATTATTTGGCACTCCAAAATTCTGACATAATTACACAAGGTATAAAATATATAATTACAGTAATATGAATTTTCTCAGATTTTTCAAAGGAATATACCATTCATTTCTACACAAAATTCCAAAAGAGTAAAATGGTCATGTGCTCCTTAAACTACCTAAACATCATCCAACAGAGATATAAATTATTTCTATTATTTATTATGTGACTCCTTAGTCCTCAACAGAAATTGAACATTTTATGATAAGGGTAAACCTATTTTAAATTTATTTCCTCAAAAGGGCCAAATTTTCAGGAATTCAAAATAATGGGATTTTTGTTCCCAAAAATCCCACCATTGCTATGAGAGGTGTATTACACCCTCATGTGTCTCCATAATGAAAATCATGATTTTTGAATGTTCCAAATTGACTGAATACTCATTATTTCCTTTTAGGCTAATTGCACACCAAGCTTATAACAAGCCAACACATGCAAGTGGGTTTACCCAACATGCATTGGTCCAAATTGGCTGAAATTTAAAACATACACTTATAATGTCCCGAAGGACATGCCAGCCAAATTTGGGGCCATTTGTAGTCCCACAACTCCAAATATTTCATTTATTTCATTTTTGGTATTTTAGTAAAAACTATAGCAAACCTTTTCCCAAAAATTCTCATTTTTGTACAGGGGTTAAACAAGCCCTAAACGTGCATGCTCCCAAACTTTGGGGCAATTTGGATAACTGGTTTGACTTCGGCATCATTTTAAATTTCTACCCTAGCTAAGGACCAACCCTTGCAAAATGGTCCTATAGATCAGACCACTGGACCAAATCTCAAATTAACGGTGGCAATTTAAAGTAACACAAAGGGCTACATTTATCATGTTCATGTCATCCCCTGGAAATGGCTCTAAGATCCCTATGATTGACATGCAAGGTGACTAAATTAAAGTGACATAAATGAAATTTCATTTCATTAAAATAATAACAGAAGTAAATTTATTTTAATACAAATGCAGCACGAATATTAAAGCTAGATTGGACGGCATCCTCTCATCTTCCCCAAGTGTTCAACGGCTGAGATCGAGCCGACCTGGGGGAAAATTGCGGGGCCATTTCCGGCCACCTGAGGCTGCGTCACTCCCGGCCAACGGTGCAATCACCTTCACGGTGGTGGTGGCTATCTTTTGTTGGTGATGAGGCGGCGGGAGACGGCGGCGACGACGATCCTGAGCGGTAAGAAAAAGCTTTGAAACTCTCCATTTCTCCCATGGCATCGGGCTCAATTGAGCCCGATATCTCCCCTAGTTGATCTAGTAATCTAGTACGGGTAGAGGTACGGTGAAATGGACATGTGTTGGTGGTTGGCGGCGAGGATGGAGGCAGGTGGCCATTCCCGACATTGCTCCGGCGACACCTTTCGGATTCATGGTTCCTGCACCATTTCCTTCACTCCAGCTATGGGTTCTACTTTCTTTTGCCCTCTGAAGCTAATGGAGTCACTGTTTCTGGCTGAGAGGAGGTATATGGGGTGCTACAACCAATGTAAGCTCGGTTTGGAGCTTTGGTTGTTTCACCCTTCATGCCAAGTGGGCACATGCAGTCACATTATCTGGACATTCTCTGAGGAAGCCAGCACAATTTTGGGCTGATGGAGCCAAGGCGAAGACGCCTCTGCCTCTTTAATTCACCTGCCTGCATCAAGCCAGAATTTACCCGAGAAATACCACTCGAAGATCGTCGAACGGAGGGTTTCACGATCGTCGAACATGCAATTTCGTTGATCGTCGAATGCAGGTACGCGACAAACATCGAACGAAAATCTAAATCATCGAACGGAGATCCAAATCATCAAACGCAGCTTGCTGGGGACAATCGTCTAATGCAGATCTAAATCGTCGATCGGAGATCTAAATCGTCGAACGCAGCTTGCTGGGTACAATCGTCGAACGCAGATCTAAATCGTCGAACGGAGATCTAAATCGTCGAACGGAGCTTGCTGGGGACAATCATCGAACGCAGATCTAAATCATCGAACGATGATCTAAATCGTCGAACGCAGCTCGACACAGCGGGACACGCCCTGTGACACGCCCGTGTCACAGTCCGTGTACACCTACTCGACAATCGCCACTCGACGATCGTCGAACCGAGGGGACACGCCCCCCATCACGCCCGTGTCTTTTGGCGTGTTTCCCTACATGGTGGCAGACACGCCCCAGTTAACTTCGTCGAACTGAGTTCATTGGCCACAAGGAGACACGCCCTGGGACACGCCCGTGTCCCAGGCCGTGTCACCCAAAACTTTTTCCTGCTGAAAAGTTGGGATGTTATAATTCCCAATAAACAAGAAAATAATTCCGTCCCTGAAATTCAAGTTCGGGTCTACGGAGATTCTACTTGCGAGTGTTATAAGAAATTTTTGAACATATAAACTAAAGTATACCTGCAGTGAACAGCTCCGGGTGTCACTCCAGCATTAGATCCCTCGGCTCCCAGGTGTGTTCCTCCCGTCCTTGGTTGGAGCACAACACCTTCACAAGAGGGACCTTCTTCTTCCGCAACACTCGAACATCTGTATCATCAATCCGGATCGGCTCCAATATGATGGATCTGTTTGGCTCTATCGGTCTGGCTGTAGTAGTAACATGCTACTCCGGCCGTAGGAGAGCTCCTCGTAAGGAAGAGACATGGAAGACGTCGTGTAGGGCACCCAACCCTGGTGGCACCTGCAGTCGGTAAGCTAAGGGGCTGATCCGCTCCAAGATCAAGTATGGCCCCATGTATCGAGGACTGAGCTTCTTGTGCCTCCGCAACCGAGATACACCATGTACCAGACGTATCTTCAAGAAAACCCCGTCTCCAACCTGGAGCTCCACCTTCCGGTATCGAGAATCATAATACTTCGCCTGTCTGCTCTGGGCCTCTAGCAGCCGATCCCGGATCAAATGTACCTTAGCCTCCGTATCCTTCACATAATCAGAGCCAAGAGACTTGGTATCCACATCCTGAACCCATGACAGCGGTGTCCGGCATTTTCTCCCATAAAGTGCCTCGTAAGGAGCCATCCTGATGCTAGCCTGCTGGTTGTTATTGTAGGAGAACTCGATCAGTGGTAGTAGCCTCTCGCAAGGCTTCCCTGTATCCAATATGCACAGGCGGAGTAGATCCTCCATGGTCCGGATGGTCCGCTCGGTCTGTCCGTCGGTTTGCGGGTGGAAGGCGGTACTAAAAGTAAGCCGAGAGCCCAAGTAAGCTTGCACGGCCCTCCACTCGCTCGAAGTGAACCTACCATCACGGTCCGAAACAATCGTCTTGGGAATGCCATGGTATCTGACAAACTGCTCCACGAATAGTCTCACCAAAACGGCAATTGGAGTATCCTTCCAGACTGGAATAAAGCGCGCTACCTTGGTCAGTCTATCTACTATGACCCATACAGAATCATGCCCAGAGTGGGAGTGAGGTAGTCCGTGCACAAAATCCATAACAATGTCCTCAAACTTCAACTCTGGGACTGGCAGTGGCTATAGCAAACCTCCTGGGCTCTTACATTCTACCTTCACGCGCTGACAAGTTTCGCAATGTGTCATAAAATAGGTGATCTCCCTCTTCATCCAGGTCAGTACATGGTCCTCCGTAAATCTGCCCACATCTTGGCGATGCCAGGATGCACTGAATATCTGGAGCAATGAGCCTCTCTGAGTATGTCATCCCGAATACTGCCCCATGCTGGTGTGTAAATGCGTCCACGGAATCGAATTAGATCATCCTGCAGTGTGTAGTCCTCGACCTTGCCCCTTTCCATGGCACTGAAAATCAGCTCTAATGCAACATCCAGCCTCTGATATGTTCGGATGCGCTCCCGTATATCATCACCACTAATCACTGAGCTCAAATACTCTCGATATACCACTTGTTTGGTCTCAGATACCATGGTAATATGCATGTCTTCCATCATCCATATCAACTCTATAGACATTAACTGAGGCTCCTGTCCAGAAGTGTCGGCTCTCCTACTCAAAGCATCTGCTACTGTGTTTGCTTTCCCCGAGTGGTAGTGGATCTGGTAATCATAGTCACAGAGGAATTCCAGCCACCTCCTCTGTCGCAGGTTCAAGTCCTTTTGTGCATCGATATATTTAAGATTCTTGTGATCTGAATAGATATCACAATGAATCCCGTATAAATAATGTCTCCATATCTTTAGGGGAATACCACAACCCCGAGCTATAAGTCATGTACTGGATAGTTATGCTGATGCTTCTTCAACTGTCTTGAAGCATAAGCAATAACATGTCCATGCTGCATCAGGACAACACCCATCCCCTGGTAAGAGGCATTTGTGTAGATCTGAAATCCTTCATTCCCGGATGGGAGCGCAAGAATAGGGGATGAGGTGAGTCGGTCCTTCAGCTCTTGAAAAGCTGTCTTGCACTGCTCTGACCAAACAAAATCTGCATCCTTCTTCGTCAAGGACGTGAGGGGGAGGGATAACCTCGAGAATCCCTCCACGAACTTGCGATAATAACCTACTAACCCCAAGAAACTGCATATGTCTAATGCTGTCTTCGGTCGTGGCCAATTCCATACTGCCTCGATCTTGGCTGGATCCACTGCCAATCCAGCCCCACTGATAGTGTGCCCCAGGAAAGCCACCTCCAGCAGCCAAAACTGGCGCTTTGAAAAATTCGCATACATCTGGAATTCTCTCAGTCTCTGGAAAACCTGTGTCAAGTGTTCAGTGTGCTCCTCTTGAGTCCGGGAATAGACCAGAATATCATCGATGAACATAATGACGAAGCGGTCTAAGTAAGGTTCGAATACACGGTTCATTAGGGTCATGAATGCGGAGGGGGAATTCGTGAGCCCAAAAGGCATCACCACGAACTCGTATAACCCATAGCGTGAACTGAATGCCGTCTTCGGTATGTCCTCTTCCCGGATGTGGAGCTGGTAGTAACCAGATCGTAAATCTTGCTTAGAGAACCAGAAGGCTCCCTGCAGCTGATCAAATAGCTCGTCTATCTAAGGCAGTGGATAGGTATTGCGGACCGTTAACCGGTTCAGCTCCCGGTAATCTATGCATAGTCGTAATGACCCGTCCTTCTTCTTCACAAAAAGAGCTGGCGCTCCCCACGACGATGAACTAGGCCGCACAAATCCTGACTCAAGTAGCTCCTGAAGTTGAGTCCTGAACTCTGCCAACTCTCTGGGAGCCATCCTGTAAGGTGCCCGGGACACTAGCCTCGCGCCCGGTACCAGCTGAATCCTGAAATCCAAGTCCATGGCTGGTGGTAGCCCGGGCAATTTCTCAGGGAACACATCGGAGAAATCCCGGACCACCGGAATATCTGAAATAGAGGCCTCTGCTCCCACTATCTCAAAGAAGATAAGGTAAACCTCCTCCCCCTGCTCGTGGGCATTCACAACCTGTACAGAAGATATTAATAGGTGGGAGATAGTTTAATACCTTCGATGATGACATGGGAGTCGCCATGCCTTAGTGTGATCCTCCTTGATGGGCAATCTATATGAGCATGATTCCGATGTAACCATGTCATGCCCAAAATCAAATCGAAGCCCTGCAGCTTCAGAATAGTTGCTGGTGCCTCAAATGCCTTGCCGCCAATCTCGGCCTCCATATTGCAATGGGCAGTGGTCCGTAGTTCTGACCCATCGGGTAGACGCACCCTCATCTCTAGTCCCGAAAATCTTTCCACGCCTTCAAGTCCGTCGATGAAGGCCTCAGATACGAACGAGTGCGAAGCACCCGTGTCGAAGAGGGAATGTGCGGGCTTGCCGCTGATCATAACTATGCCTGAGATTTATTTGAGGTATAATGGATGTTATTTCTATGGTTTTCAAGGCACTACTAAGGTTGAAATTTCTAATTTAAAACAATTTTAGTACCTGTAATCACCTCCTCGGGGTTCCTCTGCTCTGTGAGGTCCAAAGCGTATATCTGCTCCTGATTGCGTCCCGTGCCGTGATACCCCCGGCCTCGGCCTCGTCCTCGGCCTCGGCCTCGGCCTTGGCCTTGGCCTCAGCCCTGCTGTATTGGGGCCACTGGAGGTGGAGCTGGAGGAGGATGGAATCGATGCGAACACTCCGATCTAATGTGCCCGCGCTGGCAGCATCCGTAACAAACTACCTGCCGGTGACCATGGTCATCCTCTCTCCTCGGATCATGCACCTGTAGAGGTAGGGGAGCTAATGTTGGAGGAGGTCCCTGCTCCTTCCTGTAGTTGGGGAGACGATGTCCCCGACCTCTCTTGTATCCAATAGTCCTGCATCTGTAAGAGCCCCTGCTGCTCTCTCCTGATGTCGACCCATCATACAGTCTCTTCCCTCTGCCTTGCACCATCAGCTGGTCGGCCTCCAGCTTCTTCTCCATCTCGATAATCTGGGTGGTCGTGCCATTGGAAATGAACAACAAAGCATGCCTCAAATCGTCCCTGAGGCCCCGGCAGAACCTCTTGGCATACCTCCTATCATCAGCATCCTGTATCCCTGCGAACCTGGCAAGGTGGGAGAACTCCCTCTGGTACTCAATCACTGACCTGCTCCCCTGCCGGAGGTTCAGAAACCTCTCCTCCAAAACATCTCTGTGCGTAGTAGAGACGAAGTGATCCAAAAATACATCTCAAAACTCCTCCCACGATATGTCTGACAGCTCCCAGTCCGCATATGTAGACTCCCGCACTGATTTCCACCATCTCTTCGCATGAGCCTCTAGTACAGAGGTGGCTAGAGGTACTGTCTCGCCGACCGGGCAGCTGATGCCTGCCAAAATCTCGTGTATGGCCTCCAGCCATTCCTCCGTCTTTACCACATCCTCTGTCCCACGGTACATCGGTGGGGACAGGCTCTTGAAGGCACTCAGCCATCTTGACCCCGGATTTAGCTGCGGAGCTCGGACTTGCTGGCCTTTGAAGGCATCCAGAATCGCCGTCAAAGTCTGCCCCATCTCCGTCTGTAGAAATGGAGTGGCAGCTGGAGGGGGAGGAATCATGTTTTCGGCGCGGCGACCTGTGGAGGTTGCATAAAGGTAAGGTAAACGTCAAAATTGGCCTAACCCATTGTACTTAGTGGACTGTTTTATGTGACTTTTTACACATGGGCACACCACTACTTCCGCTGCATAGTTTGTCCGCAAACTAATGCTCGCGCGGGGTGGTCCAGTGTTGTGGACTTCTTTCTCATATGATCGTTTGTTCAAGTGATACCAGTTTGTAAGACCCCCCTCCCCCTTACGAAGGAGGGCTCTCGGGTCCTATGCCCAGAACCTCCGTCTTACGGTGACACTAACGCACGGGTTAGTCGACACCGCAACACGCCGATTCTGCCGGCTATTACGATCATATAACCTGTAGTCCAAAATGAGAAATAGAAGTATAGCAGTATAACAAATCCACTAGTCCACAAGTCACAGAGTATATATCATATATATAAATAAAGAGTACAAAAACATAGTCCACAATGAGTACAAATGAAAGAGTAACAATGGCTTAAGCCCAATGCATCATATCAACTCTCTCTCTCTCTCTCAAATCAAAGTGGAAGCTAATCTAATGCATCAAAACTCGTCCCACCTGATGACGCGCAGTAGTAGTAGTAGCCTGCGGTAGCGGTATCTGCTCCTCAAATCCTGTCTCCTCGTCGTGCTCGTGCTCCATCTCCACGAGCTCCTTAAATAATATGGTCACGGACCATTAGTACAAAAGACTAAGTCATTTCCTCCGCACCTCGCCCCGCAGCTCCTAGGCACCGAGCGGAAGGACGAAGCATAGGACAACAAGGGGTAGCAAAAGTGGAAGTAGGTGACAGGAACTAACTAGCAGTTGTAATAGATATTATTATTCTACTTTAGCAGTTCTAAGTATATAGTACAAGTAAATAAAGTGCAGTACTAGTAAAGGAAGTAAGGAACATAAGGTAAGAGCAGGGAAATAAAACTAGGCTACCACTATACTATCATCACAAAAGTACCTTAACTTATAAAAATGCCGATACAAATTTATAAGTTATGGTTTCTAGGAAATTTAACTTATCATATAAAAGAGCCCATACTAATTTATATGATAAGGATCTATGAAGCGTATGACCTAATATGAATGAATGTTATGATGCAATTTATGCACAGGCAAGTGCAAATCACACACAATGACTCTGTGATCACAGACCTTTAGTTCCCACTTTTTGAGAGCTAGCATCACTCTCGGGTACCACCGCTATGGCTACGGCAGCATCGGAGTGGGCGTCTCCACTTCTAGGCTGGTATGAACACTACCAAACCTTATACCCCTATCATACGCCGTTGTACATGACCAAGGTGCACTCTAGAGTATCTGCGTACGTACTTTGCTGACAACCCGTCAGTCTTGTTGGGTCGGATGTGCGTTATCGGGGATCGTCCTCCAGACCGCAATGTAAAACAACCCACTGACCCCTCTAACCCTCACACCCGCCTGGTGCACTGTACTGCCATCGGTGTGACGAACGACCAGTACCGCATGCCCCACCACTAAATTTATGAACATGCAAGTATTTCATTCCGAGCCTCCAGCTCGCAGGACCAACCCGTCTTGAATCCCTCACACCCTACACGGGTGAGCATTTATCACAATCCATCCAACCCTACACGGGTGAGCATTTATCATAATCCCTCCAACCCTACGCTTGTGAGCATTTATCACAATCCCTCCAACCCTACACAGGTGAGCATGAATCACAATGTCCTAACCTAATAGACTACTCTTGTCTACGGTTATTATACTTAGCGGTTTAAGGTTAATCCCAGGACTGCCCAGGGTATACCCGGTGAAGGGCTCTTGGGGGAACTAGGAACTACGATGAGATTACGCCAAAATTTCACCTTTCTCAAGGATAATTACTTTTATTGGTGTCCACCTAGGATTTTTACCCCAACTCTCGTATTACTTTAGAACGACCCTAAAGACTTAAGGTGTTATTAGGAGCGCGACGGTCTTCCGCCGGTCCCCGTTATTGTTGCTATTACGGGACTTGCACTCTTCCACACATAGTTAAGGAATCCACTAGAAGACGAACCAGGGTTAATTCCTCCACTAAGATCCTCACTTTACTAGCTATTCAGATTCCTCCACTAGGTGGCCCTACTAGTACGAACCTCGGTGCTAGACCCATACCCATGTCCCGATACCACCCACAAATGTGACCTTCTAATTCCTCTGGCCATATGACTCAAATTATTTATCCTAGGATGGTATGGACCTATATGATGACTAGGATGAATTTCCATAATTTTCCAATTACTTACACCATTAAATTAATTTCTTTAAGTGAAATCCCTAGTCATTTTGCACATGAAGTATTGTCAATATTAAACCTACTGCCCTAGGGATTCTTCCAGGTATATAATATGACAATTAATGGGGTCTACCAAAATATCATGCTTTTTCAATTCATATTTATAATTAATTCCTATTTAATATTATATCCACAAAATCTAGCATTTTTCAAATGAAGTACATAAAACATTAACTCAAAAATTCTAATTAAATTACAGAGCCTTGATAACAATGAAATAATGCTATGTCCAAATTTCCATTTACATCTATTTTTAAATGGCCTATCCATGATCAATTTGACTTATTTACAAAATGCCATTATGGGGCCTAAGTACATTATTTTGCACTCCAAAATTCTGAAATAATTACACAAGGTATAAAACATATAATTACAGCATTATGCATTTTCTCAGATTTTTCAAAGGAATATACCATTCATTTCTACACAAAATTCCAAAAGGGTAAAATGGTCATTTCCTCCTTAAACTACCTATACTTCATCCAACAGAGATATAAATTATTTCTAGTATTTATTATGTCACTCCTTAATTCTCAATAGAAATTGAATATTTTATGATAAAGGTAAACCTATTTTAAATTTATTTTCTCAAAAGGGCCATATTTTCAGGAATTCAAAATAATGGGATTTTTGTTCCCAAAAATCCCACCATTGCTATGAGAGGTGTATTACACCCTCATGTTCCTCCATAATGAAAATCATGATTTTTGAAATGTCCCAAGTTGACTGAATACTCATTATTTCGTTTTAGGCTAATTGCACACCAAGTTTATAACAAGCCAACACATGCAAGTGGGTTTACCAAAAATGAAGTGGTCCAAATTGGCTGAAATTTAAAACATACACTTATAATGTCCCTAAGGACATGCCACCCAAATTTATGGCCATTTGGAGTCCCACAACTCTAAATATTTCATTTATATCATTTTGGGTATTTTAGTAAAAACTATAGCAAACGTTTTCCCAAAAATTCTCATTTTTGTACAGGGGTTAACCAAGCCTAAACGTTCATGCACCCAAAATTTGGGGCCATTTGGATAATTGGTTTGACTTGGGCATCATTTTAAAGTTCTTCCCTAGCTAAGGACCAACCCTAGCAAAATGGTCCTACAGATCAGACCACTGGACCAAATCTCAAGTTAAGGGTGGCAATTTAAAGTAACACAAAGGGCTATATTTATCATGTTCGTGTAATTCTCTGGAAATGGCTCTAAGAGCCCTATAATTGACATGCAAGGGGACTGAATTAAAGTGACATGAATGAAATTTCATTTCATTAAAATAATAACAGAATTAAATTTATTTTAATACAAATGCAGCACGAATCTTAAAGCTAGATTGGACGGCATCCTCTCATCTTCCCCAAGTGTTCAACGACTGAGATCGAGCCGACCTGGGGGAAAATTGCGGGGCAATTTCCGGCCACCTGAGGCGGCGCCACTCCCGGCCAACAATGCAATCACCTTCACGGTGGTGGTGGCTATCTTTTGCCAGTGATGAGGCGGCGGGAGACGGCGGCGACGGCGATCCCGAGCGGTAAAAAGCTTGGAAACTCTCCATTTCTCCCATGGCATCGTGCTCAATTGAGCCCGATATCTCCCCTAGTTGATCTAGGAATCTAGTACGGGTAGAGGTACGGTGAAACAAACCTGTGTTGGTGGCTGGCGGAGAGGATGGAGGCGGGTGGCCATTCCCGACCTTGCTCCGGCAACACCTATCAGATTCATGGTTCCTGTATCGTTTCCTTCACTCCAGCTATCAGTTCTACTCTCTTTTTCCCTCTAAAGCTAATGGAGTCATTATTTTTGGCTGAGAGGAGGTATATGGGGAGCTACCAGCAATAAAAGCTCGGTTTGGAGCTTTGGTTGTTTCACCCTTCATGCCAAGTAGGCACATGCAGTCACATTCTCTGGACATTCTCTAAGGAAGCCAGCCAGCATAATTTTTGGCTAATATAGCCAAGGCCAAGTGGCCTCTGCCTCTTTAATTCACCTGCCTGCATCAAGCTAGAATTTTCTCGAGAAAGACCACTCGACGATCGTCGAACGCAGGGTTTCACGATCGTCGAACGGGCAATTTCGTCGATCGTCGAACGCAGGGACGCGAAAAATGTCGAACGCAGGTCTAAATCGTTGAACGTAGATCAAAATCGTCGAACGTAGCTTGCTAGGCACAAACGTCGAACGCAGATCTAAATCGTCGATCGGAGATCTAAATCGTCGAACGCAGCTTGCTGGGGACAATCGTCGAACGCAGATCTAAATCGTCGAATGGAGATCTAAATCGTCGAACGAAGCTTGCTGGGGACAATCGTCGAACGCAGATCTAAATCGTCGAACGGAGATCTAAATCATCGAACGCAACTTGACACAGCGGGACACGCCCTGTGACACGCCCGTGTCACAGGCCGTGTACACCTACCCGACGATCGCCACTCGACGATCGACGATCGACACTCGACGATCGTCGAACCGAGGGGACACGCCCCCCGTCACGCCCGTATCGCCTGGCATGTTTCCCTACACGGCGGCAAACAAGCCCCAGTTAACTTTGTAGAACTGAGTTCGTAGGCCACAAGGAGACACGCCCTAGGACACGCCCGTGTCCCAGGCCGTGTCACCCAAAACTTTTTCCTGCTGAAAAGTTGGGATGTTACACGTCCACCCTAGGTGCGTCCACCTCCACATATCAGGACAAGGGAAAATTTAGGTCTACTAACCCTAAATCGGTGGTGATCACTGCACGGAACGCTAGGAACCCACAGAGTGAGTGGGTCCCGATAGGCCAGGTTAGTAAGGTGAATGTTATGTGTTATGCTTGTGGTATTCAAGGCCACTAAGCCTTTGAATGTCCGACCAAGGCCAAGGCTACCTTAGCCCTCCTCGAGTCAACTACCGACCACGCCGATATAGTGTATGAGGCTTCCGCCGATAGTGACCCCGAGGGTGTTCCAAGTGACCTCAAAGACGATCACCCCCTTATGGTGATGTGCTGCATTTTGACCACCCCCTCCCTTTAGATGACTGGAAGAGGTCGAGTATCTTTTCCTTGATTTTTAAGAGCGGTGAGAAACTTTGTAAGTTAATAATCGATAGTGGTAGCTGCATGAATGTAACCTCGGAGAATGCTGTCATGCATATGTCCTTCACCACTGAGCCCCACCCCACACCATATCAGGTTGCTTGGATAAACAAGATTAGCATTCTAGTCACCAATCGTTGTCTAGTCCCCCTGGCTCTCAAAGCCTACTCCGATGAGGTTTAGTGTGATGTCCTTCCGATGGACGCATGCCATGTGTTGTTAGGCCGCCCAAGGCTCTATGACCGTGACATGACACATTTCGGGAGAGCCAATACCTATGAGTTTAAGTTTAATGGCAAAATTATCACGCTACGGCCGACTGCTCCGAAGGAGCCAATAGGTCAGGCTAAGGACACCACTGTTCTGGCTGAGAGGAAGACCTTAAGCTTAGTGGGGAGGAAGGATTTTGTGAGGGATCCTTTTCTTGATGGAGTTATGTATGCGTTAGTTCTACTGAGTGACAAACCTGATTCGGGCTCGCTAGAAGGTCTACCCCGAGAATTACGGGAGCTATTGGAAGAATATAAGGATGTCTACCCGGCTGAGTTACCATCGGTATTACCCTCTCTTATGGACATTCAGCATGCTATAGATCTCATCCCTGGATAGTCCTTACCGAATCAGCCCCATTATCGACTCCACCCCGCTGCCCATAAGGAGTTACAGATGCAAGTAGAAGGTTTATTGGATAAGGGATTCATTAGGACTAGTCTAAGTCCATGTGCCGTGCCAGCCTTACTTGCCCCCAAGAAGGATGGCACCTGGCGGATGTGTGTTGATAGCCGAGCTATCAACAAGATCACCATAAAGTATAGATTTCTGATTCCTCGATTAGATGACCTCCTTGATGTCCTAGCTTGTGCCACCCTCTTATCTAAGTTGGATCTAGGTAGTGGCTACCATCAGATTAGGATTCGTGAGGGGGACGAGTGGAAGACTGCCTTTAAAACCAAGGATGGGTTATACGAGTGGCTAGTGATGCCCTTTGGGTTATCCAATGCCCCTAGCACTTTCTCCCGGATGATGACGCATGTCTTCTAACCATATTTAGGGAAGTTTGTTGTTGTTTATTTTGATGATATCCTCTTATACAGCACCACCGCCGCCGATCACATCGCCCACCTGACGGTGATTCTTTCCACTCTACGGAAAGAAACCTTATTTCTCAATTTTAAGAAGTGTACCTTCTACGTGTCGGAGGTGGAATTCTTGGCTATATTGTTGGATCCGAGGGCATTAGATTTGGGATTGGCCCCAGCCGAAGAGTCGGCGGGAGGAGCGAAGCTTCCACAGGTTAGACACGTTCTACCATCGCTTCATACGTGATTTTAGTAATATCATGGCGCCCATTACTGATTGTATGTAGAAGGGAGAGTTCACGTGGACGAAATCCACCACACTCGCTTTCCAATGCATTAAGAAACTTATGACAGAAGCGCCCATTTTATGTTTACCGGACTTCGACAAAGTCTTTGAGCTTACGGGTGATGCGTCCGGGGCAGGGATAGGAGGTGTCATAAGTGAAGAGGGGCACGCTATCAGTTATTTTAGTGAAAATTAGTGGGCGCTAAGTTGAACTACTCAAATTATGATAGGGAATTTTATGCGGTCGTTCCTTGTCTGCATCATTGGCAACACTACCTCCTATCCAAGGAGTTTGTGATCTTATCCGACCATGATGCCTTACGCTTTATTAATGGCCATCACAAAATCAGCCCACGTCACGCCAAATGGGTCGCTTTCTTGCAAGAGTATACGGTCAACCTTAAGCACCTTAAAGGGGCCGACAACCGAGTAGCGCACGCCCTTAGTCGCCTCACTCTTTTGTTGTCTACAATGCAAGTTCATGTGGTAGGTTTCGAGCGTGTCGAGGAAGAATATGCCACTTGCCCCGATTTTCAAGTGGCGTATTTATCTGCCCAAGATGATTCCCCTACGACTATATCACCTACAATATCCGGGATGGGTATCTGTTTCGACACGACAAGTTGTGTATCCCGCGCTCCTCCTTATGACTCTATATTGTTTGGGAGTTGCATAGTGGTGGGTTGAGTGGACACTTTGGGCGAGATAAGATGATAGCCCTAGTTGAGGATAAATTTTATTGGCCTAAATTAAAGGCTACCGTTGGGAGGGTTGCGAGTAGTTGTTGTGCATGTCAGGTTTCGAAGGGTAGTAAGACCAATGTAGGATTGTATACATCGTTGCCTATCCCTTCGATCCCACAGAAATATGTTAGTATGGACTTCGTCTTAGGCCTTCCACCCACACTACGCTGCCACGATTCCATTCTTACTGTAGTGGACCGGTTTTCTAGGATGGCGTACTTCATTCTGTGTAGCAAGACTAATGACGCTTCACACATCGCCAATCTATATTTTCGGTAAGTAGTTAGTCACCGCGGGGTGCCGAAAACTATAGTTTCGGACATGGACGTTAAATTCACTAGTTATTTTTGGAAAACCTTATGGATCCTAATGAGCACAAAATTATTGTTTTTCGATGCCTATCACCCTAAAACAGATGGGCAGACGGAAGTTGTTAATTGCAGTTTGGGAAACCTCTTAAGATGCCTTGTGCGTGATCACAAAGGTATTGGGGATCTACTCCTTCCCAATGCTCAATTAGCCTTCAACAACTCTAAAAATAGATCCACGGGAATGTCGCCCAACGAGATTGTCCACGGGTATAAGGAACCTGTGCCCCTTGACTTGGTTCCTTTACCTCAAACGTATAAGGCCAATCAGTTCGCACAATCCTTCGCCGAGCACATCCATGACTTACACGCTCGTATCCGGGTAACCTTGGCGCTCAATACAAATCATATCAAGTGCATGCTAACATACATAGGAGAGCATGCCACTTTCAAGTAGGCGATCAAGTCCTAGTTCGTTTAGTTCCGGCACGTTTGCGTACCGGTACCGTGAAGAAATTGGCGTCTAAGCGAGCCGGCCCTTTCCGAATTCTGATGAAACTTGGTGAGAATGCTTTTGTTTGGATTTGCCTGTCGATTGGGGTATTTCCCCCATTTTTAATGTTTCGGATTTAACGCCGTTTGTTTCACCTCCACTTGAGTTGACTTCTATGTCATCTTCTCCTTCCACCGACTTCTCTACGGATTTGGGACATGGTAGATCGGATGAGCTCTCTATTTCGGTTCCCACCGGTTCCCCATCGGATGTGAGTTGCACTATTTTCTTCCTACTGCTAACATGTTTCCAAGGTTTCCCAAAACCTTTAGTTTGCCAGACAGGATTTTAGCTGATGAGCCCCTTGCCTCTGTCGATGGCGCTACCCGCCGCTTCCTTATCCGTTGGTGTGACCACCCACTTCAGATGATTCTTGAATCCTCGAGCCGGAGCTTCTACGTTTGAATGTCGATCTTATTCACCGCTACCTCCAGGACCACGTCTCGGTGATACGTGATTTTGAGTGGGGGAGGATTGATGCAGTGGCCCCTACGCCTCCACTTGATGATGACCCGTTTGCGTAAGTGCTCCAACAACATAAAGATTTTCGGCAACAAAAGGCGAATTTAGACGACTCCGCACTAGCTACCGGTATGCGCCGCTACAATCTTAGTCCACGGCACACGTAAAGCCTCTTCATTATTTTCCAAGCTTTCTTTTCTTTTATGTTGGCCAATGTAATATTTTATATTTTTTCTTTGGTGTGCTAAAAGACTATTTGAGGGTGTGTTAATAACCATCCAGATGATGAGATTTCATTTCAAATCTGGATGGTTGGATGTTGTGTGGGCCTCCTATATATAGGAGCCTTTTATTTTGGAAAGACAAGAATATTAAAACCTAAAATCAGATTTCGAACCAAAGGAGCTTCCTCCTTGCCGCCGCCCCTTGCTCCCTCCATTGAAGAGTTCAGCCAAGGTGTGGCCTCTTCTTCGGCATGAGCTTCTTCCTTGGTGTGACTCCTAGGATGAAGGGCTGCTCCCCCATTTGGTGGGATGTCGGTGGAACCGTGGAGAGAGCGATTTTCCCACATCTATCTTGTGTGCATCCCATATTTGGGTTGGGTAACCTCTTTATTCCCCTCCTCTTGTGTGTTTCTTCTCATAGGTTTGGGGAGATTGGAACCAGTGTTTCTTCCTGAATGTTAATGCAATTGCTTGCTTAAATCTGAACTTGAAATTTGTTATCGATTTTCTCTCATATCGGATTGGGTAGGTCCATTTTGCTTGAGCGGATCTTGGCCTCTAGCCATAGATTTCACTCTTAAAAAGGATTGGCAACCTTTGCGTTATTTTAGGGAACATTCGACTTATTTTGATCGCTGTTTTAAAGTCGTTTCTCCCCTTGTAGTTTTATGTATTTGTGCTCGAAATGATTCCGTGGAAGAGCGCGCCAGTTGCCTGTGTAGGAGCGGTAGTATAAGGACATGTAGAACGGTGAGTTTAAGTCTCCACTCGTGTAGGTCTCCTACGGGACAAACCCTACACCATTGCCCTAAAAGGCGACTGGAATGGCCAGAATATGTATATCCCAAAATGGTGAGAAATCCGCACTTTAAATAGAAGCAGGTCAGAAAATTAGGCACGCACGGTTCTGCGCACGACCATGCGATAACCGTGCGTTATTAACATGTAGCCCAAGCTTGCAGAAGATGAAGCGTTGACCCATGCGTTTTACTTCGTGCACGGGCGATTCCGCCCGTGCATGAAGGAAATCGCACGGGTAGCGACAAAAAGCAGGAATACAGGAGAAAATAGGGGAACCGTGCGTTTTACTCGCGCATGGGCACTGCTGCCCGTGCGTGAACAAATCGCACGATTAATCGCAGAATGCAATAACACGAAGCTACAGTAAAACTGTGTGTTTCCTTCACACACGGTTCCGAAGAAACCGTGCGTTAAGATCATCGAGCTCTGTTCATCGAGCTCAGCTCGAAGTTTCTCCTGCACAAATAAAACGCACAATCACAAAGGACCATGTTGTAAGAAAACACACGAATGTGCGTTTTCCTCAAACCTGCATTCCAGACTTAGGGAAAATGCACCACTTGCATACAAACGAATAAAACTAAAGAGAGCCCTCTAGCGTCACAGAAATGCAATGAAAAACATCTGTAAAGAGCCCTTGGGGAGCACCATGTGCTTACCCCCAACAACAGAATGTACATTTGCACACCCTTGGGCCAGAAAAGTGCACAAAGCGGTCATTGACCGAGCGATGCAAATATAACTGATATCCAGTTGAAATGCCATGTACGAGTGAGAAAACAAGCCCAGATGAGTCCGAAAAACTTTCTATAAACCAGACTCATCACTCAACGCTATCAACGCCTAAGATACTGTAGAGGCAGAAACTTGGGTAAGTCAAAAAGCGTTGAGTGATGAAGACACACTCAACGCTCTCAATGCCAGAGAAGCAGAAAGATTGGGCTAAGGAAAAAAGCGTGCTTCACTTAACTCTCTCAATGCCTAAGTTGCAAAAAGCTTTTCTAAGGAAAAAAGCGTTGAGTGATGAAGGTACACTCAACACTCTCAACGCCAGAGAAGCAGGAAAATTTGCTAAGGCAAAAAGCGTTGAGTGAGCCTTATTTCACTCAATGTTCTCAATGCCTAAATAGACAAAATTTTGTCTATGTATTTTGGCATTGAGTGAAGCTCACACACTTAACTCCTATCCAAATGTTTCTTGATTTTTTGCTAAGTCCACAACTGGTGATGTCAGCAAGTCAACAAGTCAACATATTTCAAATTAGTGGCAGGATGGCTATAGTACACAGCAAATATTGTCACAGACCTACTGTACGACAGTTGGCATAAAGCGAGGTTGCTGTTGGAAATTGAATGTGTGGGGCCCACTGCTCAAGAGCCGTTCGGTCAAAATCAATAAAAGGCAAAGGCGTACTGAGGAAGATCGTTTTTAGAAAAAGCAATCAGGCAGTTCTTCTTCACCGCCATTATTGTGGAGCTGAAGAACGGGAGGCTCAAGCTAGCAAGAGGAAGTGCAAGATAGTTGTTGGTATCAACATCTTCAACAACAAGATAGCTGGTGTGATCTTCATCTGCACCAGCAAGTTAGCTCAGAGGGATTCTCTTTGAAAAAGGTAGCAGCTTGGGACGACCCTTGCTGCAGGTGCTTCACAGACCCAGCCAACAATCCTAAAGATCATTCTCTTGGGGATATGTGAAGAAGGAGATAGGGCTGAGTAGTTGGCTCAGTTCAGAAAGGGGCAGAGAAACTAATCTTCAAGTTACTTCCAGCATAGGCCAGAGCAAGATCTTCATCCTTGTTGTTGTGAAGAAAGGAGTTTGGCTGGGATTCCTACAGCTCAGGTTGCAACATGATCTGTTGCAGCTACTTCTCTAATTCCAGGTAGATAAAATCCCTAGTGCTGAAGAAGAGGAAGTTAGGTCTAAGTATTTTCTTAGTCCAGATAAGTAGACTCAAGAAATATATTTCCTGGAGTCAAGGTCAGGCTGGGTTTATCTCAGTTCAGGTAGATTAACATGGTGAAATATCACTTGTGGCCAATCATCACTCCATCCAACTTTCATCATGTAGGATCCAAGTGTGGATCTGAGCTGTTGGGCTTAAGTGCCTGTGGTTTGGTTTAGTACCTAGTGAAAGGTCTTTGTGACCTGAGGTTTGGCTTAGTGCAATGATAAAGGTCTTTGTGACCTGAGGTTTGGCTTAGTGCCGAGTGAAAGGTCTTTGTGACCTGTGGATTGTCTTAGTTCTGAGTAGAAGGTCTAGGTGACCTGAGGTTTGGCTCACTACCGAGTGAAAGGTCTTTGTGAACTGAGGTTTGGCTTAGTGCCGAGTGAAAGGTCTTTGTGACCTGTGGTTTGGCTTAGTGTCGAGTGAAAGGTCTTTGTGACCTGTTGTTTGGCTTCATGCCCTAAGTGCTGGTCTGTGTGACCTGTGAGGTCCTGCGAGATCTGAGGTGTAAGCACTTTGGATCAAGTTTTGGAGAAGTGCCTAGTCCAACAAGATGGTTGGATAGGCAGGAGCGAAAGTGGATTTACCCAATTGGGGAACAACTATAAATCAATGTGTGCTTTTCTGTATTGTTTTTCTTTGTGCAGGATCTGTTCGTCTCGAAAGCATAAAATAACCTAAAGCCAAAGCTATTAATAAAGATGTAACAACCCCATCCGTTCATATAATATATACTAGAAGGTCCATCCGGGTCCCCACAACATATACCACAAAATAGACGATGAAGCTACGGAGTGATACCAGAGTAGCGCAGCGCACCTAACACATTTCATTCTAGCGAAAGACGATAACACTTCACTTGAACTCCTCTCTTGAATGTCCATCATATAAAACTCCACATTTTATACATCATAGGAATGTCTTACAACATACATAAAGAGTTGGCCTTATGGCCTTACAGAGCTTTCAACCAGTGGCACAAACATTGGCACACAGGCCGGCCACATCAAAAGAAAACATAACATTTAGCCCAATTAGCCTTTGAGGGCTAACAGCAGCAGCAGCAGCTAAAGCAGCATGGACATTATCCCATTTTCGTCCCGCTTGGCTCTCCAGCACATGTACAGGGACAATCCACCCAATGGTGGCAAACAAAGACAACGGTCAACATTCAGCTGACCAAATTATAATGACCCTACCCCTTTCTTAGGGCAGCGGTAATCTTCCCTGCAGGCATAGCATATCACAAGCATGTACATATATCTCATACAATGTGCTTTCATGCACACATACCATCACAACCGTCAGCCACCCGGCCCAACAGTCTGTGCACCACCGTATCAGGTTCACAGCCCAACGACAACTCACTTGAGCATTTAATCCATGGCGTGCAGCTAGAGTTTTTTAGTCTAGTGAACTGGGACTGGCCCGTAGCCCCCCATTGTATCACAGCTTGTAGGCCTAAGACTCTTGCTATGCGCTCGAACAGACCGCACTTTCTAGTATCACGTCGGACGGACATAGCGTAGGTCGGATCCTCCACCCCCCGTTGCTCAAATCGCCTTTCCATCACTGAGTACGGCGTACTCGCGGCTCAATAAAGGCACGGGTAGGTCTCACCGATCCTATTCTGGCATTTAAGCCTAGGTATTACTCTAACACCCATTTCATCTCACCACATAAGCGGGGCTTTCCTGGGCACACCAGTACTTCCTGCTACTCTCTTCGCAAGTGGACACCGCAAATATCACAAATATCAGGGGTCTTTCCTGGATACCATGCCAGTACTTCCTGTTACTCTCTTCATAGGTGGACTCCCTATGAACATTAAGCATAACAATGGTATTTCATGGAATTCCAATCCAGTCGAACCCAACAACACAAGCAGCACAAACATTATCGGGGTAGTTTCCTGGACTACCACTCCAGTACTTCCTGCTACTTCCGTTCACAGGTCCAACCCGTCGACTCCTAAACTATGCGTTTATCACGGAGTCTTCTCCGGTTCGTGTATGGAACATCACCAATCCAGACCAACCTGTCCAGATGGGCTTCACACAGCATGCCTATTCCGTACTCCATTTTCGGATCTATATGCCGACAAAGGGAATTCCACCAATCAACCCAAAGACTCCCAAAATCAGCCACCTTTTGTTGGGGGAATCACATACAAATGCTAAAAAGGAAGCCTTCACATGTCTAGGAAGAAAGGTCGTTACCCTTGAAGACTGCTTCGGTACCATGAGACATAACTGGATAGGAAGAACCACAACAGCTTTTCCTCCGCAACGCCAGCCTCGGATTTCTCGTCGAAATTCCGCAGCACCATCAGTGACCAACCCCTCTTCTTCCTCCTCCCTCTTCCTCTCCCTTTCTCTCTCTAAAAGTGTAGAAAGAGGAAAGCCACTTACAAATGAGTTCTTTCAACCCATTCCCGGCCTTAAGGATACAGGGAGGTAGCTTAGCCCTTGGATCTCAGCTGAAGGAATGGACGGCCATGATTTGACAACAAAATCATAATTTTTGCCTGACACGGCCTGTGACACGCCCGTGTCCCCGGCCGTGTGCCTCAAGCGGTGCTCAACCGACTTATCCAATTTAGTGACATGCCCATGTGACACGCCCGTGTCACGGGTCGTGTCCCTGGACACGACTTAAAACATGCACGTGTCTGTGGTCATGTTCATCAGGCTGCACAACCTCAAAATCACCCGAGACTCACGCGGCTATGAGACGCCCGTGTCTCAGGTCCTGTGCCCATGACACAATACAAGACACGCCCAGCTCAAATTTGTCGGGCTGAGTTCGTCGACCGCGCTAACACGCCCTGTGACATGCCCGTGTCACAGGCCGTGTCCTATGCTCTCGACAATCGTCGACCAAATTTTTGTCGACCACTTGTCTGCTGCTTACCCAGGAAGGACACGCCGTGGGTCACGCCCGTGACCCAGGCCGTGTTACCCCAAAAACTTTGCATGCTGTAAAATGGTCAGTTACGACCCTCCCCTCCTACAAGAAATTTCGTCCTCAAAATTTGTATATAGGAAGGCAACCAGCAACCAAAATATTATCACATGAAATGTTTATGTTACAACAAAATGTTCACGATGCAATCGCTACAAAAATAGATCGGGAAACTCCGCTCGCAGGGTCTGCTCTCACTCCCATGTAAGCTCCTCACGGCTGCAATTGTCCCATCGGACTAACCATCCTGACCGTCTTGTTCCGCAACTGTTTCTCGGCTCGATCCTCGATCTGAATGGGTCTAACTCTCATTGTTAGCCCATTCTCCACCGGCACAAGATCATCCGTGATCACTTGAGCTGGATCTTTAACGTCGTTCCGAAGCACCGAGATGTGAAACACATCATGTAGTTCACCCAAGTCTGCCGAAAGAGCTAGCCGATATGCAGCTTCTCCGATTCGCTCAACCACATCAAATGGACCCAAATATCTTGGACTCAAATATCTTGGACCCAATCTCCTACCGCAAACTCCACGTTCTGGTGCTTGGCGTTGTAGTACTTCGCTTGACGATCTTGGGCTATAAGTAGCCTCTCTCGAATAGCACGAATGGTTGAGTTTGCTTCATCGACTTCATTACAATTATAAACTCTAGCTTCACCCGCTTCTACCCAAGTCAAGGGAGTACAACACTTCCTTCCATATAGAGCTTCATATAGTGCCATCCCGATGCTTGCCTGGTAGCTATTATTATAGGCAAACTCCACCATATAGAGATGTTATTCCCATCTCTTTACAAAATTTAGGGCGCACATTCATAGCATGTCCTCCATCACTCTGTTGGTTCGTTTAGTTTGGCCATCTGTTTGGGGATGAAAGGCCGTACTGAAAGTCAACTTCGTGCCCAACAGCTGGTGAACTAGTCTCCAATCCTTTGACATGAATCGCACATCTCGATCACTCACGATGCTCTGAGAAACACTGTGGAGCCGTACAATCTGTTCACCATACAATTTTGCCAAAGTTTCCACCGAATCATCTCATCTGTTCGGTAGGAAATGCGCCATTTTTGTTAGCCGATCAACAATCACCCAGATAGAATCATTTCCTCGCTGAGATCTCGGCAACCCGTGTACGAAATCCATGGAAATATCGTCAAATTATCGGCAACATCTTCAAATAACCTCCCGGTTTCTGGCATTCCGCCTTCACCATAGCACAGGTTTGGCATTTGGAGACATAAAGAGCAACATCTTTCTTTATCCATGGCCACCAAAATAGCTTTTTCATATCCCTGAACATTTTCGTGCTTCCTGGGTGGATTGAGTAATTTGTATAATGCGCTTCATACAGCAATTCTTCCCTCAATTTATCCACATTTGGGACGCACAAACAACCTTCTTTCCGCAAAAGAACGTCATCACAGGAGAACTTTCCTTTTGGCCCAGCTTTCGCATAGCGTAGGAGATCTTCATCCAACTCTGTTGCCCGTCGAACTCGGTCCGCAAGGTCACATTACACCTCCATCTAGTTTAAACATGCCTTGGCAGTGGCATTCTTGTCAACCAGCTCGCCCTTACCGGAGCTCTCCGACTCAAGGCATCTGCGACTATGTTCCCCTGCCTGGGAGTATATTGAAGCTCAAAGGTGTCGGCCCCGAGGAACGCCAACCACCTTTCTTGTCGCATATTCAGGTCCTTCTGCACCAACAAGTACTTTAGGTTCTTATGATCTGTATAGATCGCCACCTTTACGTTATAAAGATAGTGTCGCCATAAGTTCACCGCCGCCAACTTAAGATCATGGACTTGATAGTTCTGCTCGTGCACTTTCAGCTGGCGTGAGCCATAAGCAATCACCTTTCCATTTTGCAGAAGCATGCAGCCTAAGTCGCTTCCTGAAGCATCAGCTCTTCAAAAGCTTGCGCGCACTCTGGCGACCAAATGAACTTCTGTTCTTTTCGCATCAACGTGGTTAGCGGCAAAGCAATCCGTGAGAAATTTGCAACAAATCTTCGATAGTAGCCTGCTAGTCCAAGGAAGCTCCTGACCTCGGCCACTGAAGACAACACCGGCCACTGTTGTATGGCCCTATTCTTCGTTGGCTCCACTGCTATGCCCTCTCCACTCACCACATGGCCCAAAAAAGCCATCGATGATAGCCAAAACTCACACTTCGGGAACTTGGCGTAGAGCTGATTCTTCCTCGACGTATTCAACACCAACCGCAATTGCTTTTCATGATCGGCTTCCGATCAAGAGTAGACCAGAATATCATCAATGATACAATCATGAACAGATCCAGGTCCTCTCGGAATATTCAGTGCATCAAGTCCATAAACACCAAGGGCGCATTGCACAACCCATATGGCATTACCGTGAACTCCTACTATCCGTACCGTGTTCCAAATGCGGTTTTGCCCGTACTTCGAGTAGACAGTCGATCCCACTAGCTGATCAAATAAATCATCAAGCCGTGGAAACAGATATTTATTTTTCTCAGTCAGATTATTCAGTTCGCAGTAATCAATACATAACCGCAAGACACTGTCTTTCTTTTCCATAAAAGCACAGGGGCGCTCCAAGGAGACATACTTATGCGTATATAACCCTGCTTCAGCAACTCTTACAGTTGGACTTTCTACTCCGCCATCTTCTTTGGCGCGACGCGATATGGCGATCGGACCACATGTTTCGCACCTGGCACCAACTCGATCGTGATGTCAATCTCTCGCTGTCTTGGTAGCCCAGGGAGATCCTTGGGAAACACATCTGCAAATTCTGACACAATTGGAATATCACCCACACTGGCCTTAGGTTCAACAACCTGAATCAGGGTGAAGTAGTACTCCGCACCCTTCCGAACAGCCTTCAATACTTGGAGTGTAGACAACAACATCCCGCCCACTCATCGCATACCCGCGAACTTTGTCTCCTGTTCGGTATTCTGGCCCAACGTGATTTCTTTGGACTGGCAATCAATCAAGGCATGGTGCTCCGCAAGCCAATCCATACCAAATATCACGTCGAATTTCGATAGCGGCAATACAGATGCAGTTAAATTGAAATCCCGACTTCCTATTTGGACCACCACATCGCAATCTTGATCCGCACGCATCCAACAACCATTCAGCAACACCACTCTCGTATCCCAAGACGCGCTAGAAACTCGCTAGTTAGAAAAGAATACGAAGCATCCGTATCAACCAGTGCTTGCGTTAGTGTGTTCCGAATCATCGCAAAGCCTGTGGTGCATGTAACACACACAAGCAACATACACAAGATGCAAACAAAAGCAAGCAATACGATTATCGCGCACTCGTAACACTTAGGATTGCGCCTGGGATGCCAAGGACTCCACCATTGCTTTTCCCGTCTCCATATAAGACGCTACGATTTCCTGCTCAACCAGACGTTGACGACTCCTGATAAGGTTGGGTACAAGTGTCCCCATGGCATAAAACATCAACAATCTAGTCGTGTTCACGACTATCATATAGACACGTTGATCCCACACATCCATGTATATAACATACAGTAAAACTGTCATCAAAAACAGCTTATTGTACATATAACACATGCATAATCCACCATACATTTAGAGCCAAATTATTTATGTACATCATTATGTCGACATTTCCTTCTCCTTTATTGCCCGCTATGAGCCAACGCGACAATCTAGTGGATTATGTCCTGCTTTACCACACGAATAGCACTTGTATTGCTTCTTTGGCTGCTGAACACCATCGCAACAGTCACGAGCGATGTGTCCTACCTGACCACAAGCATAACAAGTATGCTTCTCGAGTCTTTGCCTCTTACGGTGAGCAGACTTCCCAACCCTTGGAGTGCACACTTTCCTGGTTGCAGGCATCTGCTGGGCTCTCAACAGGTCCATTTCCAACAGTCTAGCTGCCTCCACCAGTGGTTGGAATCCCAAGAACTTAGGCCCCATCAACAAGAAACAGAGTTCCTGACGTAGCCCATCTTAAAACCAATTGATCTTCATCCCCTCGGTTTCAAACACAAACTCGGGTTGTTTTCTCATTGCAATAAATGCATGAAAATAGTCCTCAACCGTGTCCTCTCCTTGGCTCAAACACACATTCACCGACGAAGCTGAGGCACTTCCCCTTGTCGTCTGCTCAAGTTCACTAACTGGCATGGGACGCATTACCAGATCAAATGGTTGAACCTATCCCTCATGGTAAGCCTTGAGCGTCGTAAAAACCACATCGGCAATCATTCGAGCCGTTTCTATCGATGGAGGAGATGTTGGTACCACAGTTGATGTCATGCTTCCCATCGAGTGTTGGGGTTCCTTCTTCCATGCCATCGCACCCGTCGCCTGCACACGGAAAATTACACAAGTAAGCAACAAGATAGTAATGCGCAGATTCCTCAAACATAAGAATTTGCATTCCTATCATGGACATTCAGGAGTTCAAACGTGTTAATGTGGTTTGCACAGACACGTGCTCGCCACCCCACAAAATAAGTCGACCATGACGTCGAGTGGGAAAGACCAAGACAGCTGATACCAAAAATGTAACAACCCCATCTGTTCATATAATATATACTAGAAGGTCTGCTCGGGGCCCCACAGCATATACCACAAAACAGACGATGAAGCTATGGAGTGAAACCAGATTAGCGCATCTCACCTAACAGATTTCATTCTAGCGGAAGCCGATAACACTACACTTGAACTCCTCTCTTGAATGCCAAACATATAAAACTCCACATTTTATACATCATAGGAATGTCTTACAACATACATAAAGAGTTGGCCATATGGCCTTACAGAGCTTTCAAGCAGTGGCCCAAACATTGGCACGCAGGCCGGCCACATCAAAAGAAAACATAACATTTAGCCTAATTAGCCTTCGAGGGCTAACAACAGCAGCAGCAGCTAAAGCAGTATGGGCATTATCCCTTTTTCATCCCGCTTGGCTCTCCAGCACCTGTACAGGGACAATCCACCCAACGGTGGCAAACAAAGGCAACGGTCGGCATTCAGCTGACCAAATTATAACGACCCTACCCCTTTCTCGGGGAAGCGGTAATCTTCCCTTCAGGCATAGCATATCACAAGCATGTATATATATCTCACACAATGTGCTTTCACGCACACATTCCATCACAACCGTCAGCCACCCGGCCCAACAGTCTGTGCAGTCAGGGAACATTCTTGGTGTACTGGCAAACAAGTTGCCCACCACCGTATCAAGGTCACAGCCCAACGACAACTCACTTGAGCATTTACACCATGGCGTGCAGCCGGAGTTTTATAGTCTTAGTGAACCGGGACTGGCTCGTAGCCCCCCATTGTATCACGGCGCGTAGGCCTAAGACTCTTGCAATGCGCTCCAACATACCGCACTTTCTAGTCTCACGTCGGACGGACATAGCGCAGGTCGGATCCTCCACCCCCCCGTTGCTCAAATCGCCTTGACATCACCGAGTACGGCGTACTCGCGGCTCAATAAAGGCGCGGGTAGGTCTCAACGATCCTGTTCTGGCGTTTAAGCCTATGTATTACTCTAACACCCATTTCATATCACCACATCAGCGGATCTTTCCTGGGCACACCAGTACTTTCTGCTACTCTCTTCGCAGGTGGACACCGCAAATATCACAAATGTCAGGGGTCTTTCCTGGCTACCATGCCAGTACTTCCTGTTACTCTCTTCACAGGTGGACTCCCTATGAACATTAAGCATAACAAGGGTATTTCCTGGAATTCCAATCCAGTCGAACCCAACAACAAAAGCAGCACAAACATTATCCAGGTAGTTTCCTGGACTACCACTCTAGTACTTCTTGCTACTTCCATTCACAGGTCCAACCCGTCGACTCCTAAACTATGCGTTTAACACGCAGTCTTCTCCGGTTCGTGTATGCAACATCACCAATCCAGACCAACCTGTCTAGATGGGCTTCACACAGCATGCCTATTTCGTACTCCATTTCCGGATCTATATGCCGACAAAGGGGATTCCATGAATCAACCCAAAGACTCCCAAAATAAGCCACCTTTTGGTGGGGGAATTACATACATATGCCAAAAAGGAAGCCTTCACATGGCTAGGAAGAAAGGTTGTTACCCTAGAAGACCGCTTCGGTGTCATAAGCCCTAACTTGATAGGAAGAACCACAACAGCTTTTCCTCCGCAACGCCAGCCTCGGATTTCTCGTCGGAATTCCGCAACACCACCGGTGACCAGTCCCTCTTCTTTCTCCTCCCTCTTCCTCTCCCTTTCTCTCTCTAAAAGAGTAGAAAGAGGAAAACCACTTACAAATGAGTTCTTTCAACCCATTCCTGGCCTTAAGGACACAGGGAGGCAGCTTAGCCCTTGGATCTCAGCTGAAGGAATGGACGGCCATGATTTGACAACAAAATCATAATTTTTGCCTGACATGGCCTGTGACACGCCCGTGTCCCCGTCCGTGTGCGTCATGCGGTGCTCAACCGACTTATCCAATTTAGTGACACGCCCATGTGACACGCCCGTGTCACGGGCCGTGTCCCGGGACACGCCTTCAGACACGCCCATGTCTATGGTCGTGTTCATCAAGCTGCACAACCTCAAAATCACCCGAGACTCACGCGACCTATGACACGCCCGTATCTCAGGTCGTGTGCCCATGACACGACACTAGACATGCCCCAGTTCAAATTCGTCGGGCTGAGTTCATCGACCGCGCTTACACGCCCTGTGACACACCCGTGTCACAGGCTGTGTCCTATGCTCTCGACAATCGTCGACCAAATTTTTGTCGACCACTCGTCGCCTGCTTACCCAGGAAGTACACGCCTTGAGACACACCCATGTCCCAGGCCGTGTTACCCCAAAAACTTTGCCTGCTGAAAATGGGCTGTTACAAAAGAAATATTTAAGAAATCAGAAAAGAGACCAATAACCTATTCACCCCCCACCCCCTCTAGGCAATTTAGCTATCCTTGAATTAAAGACTTTCACTTTCTTCTTCTTCAACCGAGACCTTTGGAACGGGATGCAAGAGAGCGACAGAACCCTATAATGCCCAAACTCCTATCTCCTTTTTGTCATCTTAGATGCCCAGCATAGAAATCGAGGCAGCCTTATATAGGTCTTCGTGAAAATAATCTTCCTCTGGCGGTAAGACTAGATCCTAGCGGTAGATTCGCGCGGTTGATATGCCAGATGTCCTCAAATTTAGAAAGATATTCGAAACAAATATTTTTCGCTTTTCAAATTTAGCACGAAGCGATAATCAGATACCGCCCGGTGATATGCTAGACTCAACATACTCAATTCCTAGGAGCGTTTAATGTTACCGTGGCGCGATACCAAGCTAGCGCCCAGTAGTAGTGATGTCTCAATGCACTCAATGCCTGAGAGCATTGAGTGAGTTACCACGGTGCAGTTATAGAGCTATCGCCTTGTGGTAGTGTTGTCTCAACACACTAAACACCTTCGAGGATTGAGTGGGTTACCACAGTCTGTAACCAGGGCAAACACCTGGCAGTAGTATTGACTCAACGCACTCAATGCCTTAGAGTGTTGATTGGGCTAGCACGGGTGGTTGGACAAGCACTAAGCAATAGCATACTGAGCACTCTTTCGAAATAATTCACCGCTACCACGCCTCGCGGTAACTTCTATCACTCGGCGGTAGTATCCATAGGAGTCTTATTTTTCTTTGCTTGCACATATCAACCTCCACTCTCTATCAACACAAGACGTGACAAATACAGCAGGGGAGTTGATATTCTCAAATACAGGGAATGTGAAACATCTGTTAAAATAGCTTTGACTCATAAATCCGACTACGCGAATGCCTTCAAAATAGGGCTAGATCACCCTTGCCCTTGTTCTCATGTCGTTTCCCTCCTTCTTCCTCAAAATACAAGAGATAGAGAGAAAATGAGAGAATAAAAAAATGATCTCATTCTATGCCTTTATCTGAGATCTACCGCCACGCGGTAGCTATGCTACCGCCATGAGATACCCTTTGGCGTGGGTGGCGGCCTCCTCCAGCACCAACATGCCACTCTGACTACCATTGTTCTATACCTTACTACCATCGCACAGTATCGTCCTGAAATGTTCGCCTATTAAATTCAGCATGCTACCTCCATCAATAGGTCTACCGCCGTGCGGTAACCTCTAGTGACCAATTTTCTATCATTTTCAGGAACGTTGGGGCATTACACACTCCATATACATAAGCTACTTTTGTGATGATACTATGCCATTGGTGTTCATACAATAGTCTTTAGTTTCTCCTCTGTCTAAACTACCAAATATGACTTTGGGTCTATTCCTCACTAGAGTGAAATCTTTCAGATGGCTCCTTGGTCCAGTCATGTGCTTGTAACATCCACTATCCGAGTACTAGAAAGGTATTTGATAAGTACTTTGACTAACCTACAAACATAGAATTAGATTACCTTTGGTATCCAAATGAATTTGGATCCTTGGTTCTTGTTAGTATAAACATGAATATTTATCTCAGTTGTAGTCTTGACAGGAAGGCTTCTCTTTGCACTTGGCACAATAGGGTTGTGCCAAAAGTAAAAGGCAAAGTGTACCACCTTGCCACAGAACCAGCACTCAGGATATTGTATTTCCTCTTCTGAACAGCCATAGATGTGTGCACACCATCAGATATCTTCTGTTCAGTAGGGAGTGCAACAGCCTTCTTCATATTTTTCGCAACTAGAAACTGGTTGAATGTAAGTCTGCAAGCTTATTCTCTTGGCTGATTCTATCTGACATCAACATGTGCCTGCTTTGTAGCTGATAAGGTGCTAATAATATAAGAAATAGTTATGTGAGGCTTGATTACAGTATTTCTCACATCCCTATTCTTAATTGAAAGAACTTGGGAGGAGACCACTACCTTATCCTTGAGTATGGGTGTTGGGGCACCAAACACAAGTTATCCATAGTCGGCCATTTGGATTTCATTATGAGGATCCTTCAAGGCACTCAACCCCATGCCCTTTCTTCTTCCATTGTAAGAATAATTATTTCTCTTACAAGAAGAATTTTCATTCTTCCAGTGGCTATACTTGTTGACATGGTCATACCTATTAGTAGGGAAAACTACATTCTCAAAGTTGGTTTGAGGCCCAACAAGAGCCTTGCCTTTCATTTTGAAATGGGCAGCTCCAACATTCTAGTTGAACCCCAATCCCCTCTTAATATTTTAGAGAGGAGAATGGGTATATGAGTGGCAGAGCTGTCTTGGGCTTGGAAAATTTCTCCATTAGCATCCCCCCTTTGAGGAGCTTCTCTTCAAGATCCTTAATGATCTTATACTTTTGGCTTATGGTGCCTGCTTGGATAATGATAATTGTCCACAACTGACTAATTTCTCTACTCATCTGACATAGCAGTGAAGTTGACTCGGATTGCAAGGAACTAGCTTGTTGTAGAGAAACAATATCTTCAGCTTGCCTCTTGGCAAGCTTTATGCTCTTCTTCATAGCTTCCAAGAGATCACCAAAATGGTCAATCAGTTTATTGATATCCTCATTAGGTTCTGATCCATCCTCTTCATTGGATGAAAAGGATGCCCTAGAATCTAGGCCAGCCTCATAATCAGAATCAAAAAGAGATATTGGGTAAGAGATTACAAGATCAGGATTAGAAATATCCTAATTTTCTTCAGTAGTGGACATGATTCTGTAATCATCTTCATCCTTATAGTCAATGTCAATAGAGTATAGTGGCTCCCTTATGCCAACCTTGGCAGTAGGATGATCAACATCCTTTTCTACAGAGATTAGACCAATGTAGGCCTCTTCATCTTCAAATTCTAATGTCTCATAATCATTATTTAACAAGGTTGGCTTCTTCTTTGCTAAGAATCCCTTATCCACCCATTTATCTTCATGATAACTCTTATCACTAGACCTCCTACTCTCTGTACTTTTCATAGGATAGCCAACTATGACAAGACCCGACCTGTTGCACCAGTAACATAATACATTGTTTTAAAGTGTTTTTTCTATTTTGAATCATACTTGTCACAAGAGAGGTCTTTTATGGACTTTTCTAGGTTTGTTTGTGGCTTCCGTGAGTTAAAGCTCGATGAGCCCTTATTCTTCCACTACCTTCTTTTGCTCAACATCTTTTTGAACTGCTTGGAAAATAAGGTTAGTTCTCCATTAGATAGTTCTTCTCTTGATGTGCTAGGATCCGAGCTTTCTGACTCAACAACATTTCTTGGGGAAGAAGGAGACTTCTCCCTTCTCTTTATGGATGTTTCAATATTGAATGCCATAGTCTTTTCTCTGCTGAGTGACTTAGCAACATCCTCTTATGCCTTTCTGGAGTTCATCTGAAGTTCATATGAAAACAACTTGCCAAATAGGTTTTGTGGTAGTGTGTTGGCCAAGTTGCCTACCTACCTTAAGGAACAGATCATGATATCCCATACTTTGTTCAGTGATCTCAGGAACATATCATTCAGTTAATAATTGGGGAACTATCTGCAATAGGTTTTTAGATTGTTTACAATCTTGAAGAAATTCTCATTGCACTCCGGTATAGAATCCTTCTTGCCTTGTGTAAAGGCCACATGCTGCTGGTTAAGAAGGGATTTCCTTTCATCCCTTACTTCAACACTCCCATCCATGTAGACAATCAGAGAGTCCCACATCTCCTTTGTAGTCTTGGAGTGAACATGATTCTGAAAGGTTGAGTCATCAATGGCAATCCTAATGATGTTTTGGGCCTTCTTGTCCATAGTGGCAAGTATCATCTCAACTTTCATCATGTCAGAATATTTCTTTGTATTCTTAATGTTGACATCTATAGCTGAGACCTTAATAGGAATGAGAGGTCCCTCTTCCATTATGATGAAGATCCTAAGGTCTGAGGCTTCCATGAACAGCCTTACCCTCTCCCTCCATATTCTAAAGTTTTCCTTTCTACATACATGAAGCTTCATGGAACTGAGCTTCGTATGGTTCTCACTAGAGGCCATGATGAAATAACTCTTATACCATTGGAGACCTAGTTAAGACTACTAAGTGATAAGTCATTATTTATAGTTAATTATATATAGATTTTATTTAATAAATAATAATATTTTATTTAGTTTATTTTAATATTTGTATTAAAATGCTTTGTTTTCTTATTTCAGGTCAATCTGGGCTGCTAATAGCAAATTGGAGCTTACAGGACTGATCAGGAGATGAAACTGAAGATTGCTGGAAAAAATCAACTTTTCACAGCTAGGACACAGGCGTGACCCTCAGGTCACGGGTGTGACATGTGGTCGTGACCCATAAAGGAGATCCAGAGTACTTGCCACGTCGGATTAAAGTTACACGCCCCGGTCACGGGCGTGACCAGTAGGCATGACTTGCTGACAGGGCTGTAGTTTCAATTCCAGGTTGTTTTCAAGCTACACACACTAGGTTACGGTTGTGACCTTCAGGTCACGAGGATAGCATGCAGGTGTGACGTCCAGACGTGCCGCGCTTAAAGTCGCCAGTTTTAGATCCCTACGGTTCTCGGCTTACACGCCCTAGGTCACGGGCGTGACCAATGGGCGTGACTTCCCACAACAGCCAGAATTTATTTCCCGGCATTTCTCCGTACTGCCATTTCCAATAACAAACTTAACACACCCTAGGTCATGGGCGTAACCTAGTTGCGTGACCTGAAGTACAACTACTTTTGGCAGTTTTTCTCTAACATTTCCGGGCTTTCAAGACAGCAATTTTCGAGCCTTACATGCCCTAGGTCACGGGCCTGACCATGGGCGCGACCTTCAAGAAATTTTACTATAAAATCCAGACAAAGCCAGGAGTTAAAGATCATCTAGGGATGCATCTAGGAGTAGTTGAGTAGCTTAGTTTTCTATTTTTATGCACTTCTTTCATGTACTACTATTTTACATAGAATAGTTTTGCTTTAAGTTATTTTCAATTTCAAGTAATTTCCTTTTAGCAATTATGTCTTACTTACCTTTCTTTTCATGTAAGTTTTACATTATGTCAAGTAGCTAATTTCACTAGCACTTGATCATCATGAACTTTGAATGTGAATAAAACTCTTTTTGTCAAAACTCTGTATTTATCACTATCGATTTATCTTTGATTTATTTTTGTGTCGAATACATATTTCACAGATATGTTATTAGATCCCAGATCTCTATCTTAAATGACCTAGAGGTTGTAGATACGAGTAGATCGCTCAAAGTTAAAAGGAGTTGCATGCACTCCTTGAGAGAGCACGATATAAATCCACCGGATTGGAGTCAAATCCAATAGCTGGGTTAACCGCATAAAGCAAGCTTAGGGGTTTCGACTGGCCGAGATTTCCTAATCGATCAACCTAAGTATTCGTCAAAGGCATGAGCTCTCGAGAGATGCTTTTGTATTCTTGGAACTTCCACGATCGAGGTAGATAATTATGAGTTTGAATGGAAGTTTATTTAAGTTCAAAGGGAGATTTGGTCAAGTGTTTGTTTTATTTGCATTTTCTTCGTTTAGTTTTAATTAAACTATAAATTATTGTTTGATAATATAATATTAATATGCCATTTCCTATACTATATTTTTATAGGTACACTTGCATATTTCGGGTTTATAGTTTGGATATATTTTTAAAACTATATTAATTCTCCATCAATATTTTGGCGCCGTTGCCGGGGACATTTTTGTTGATATTTTCAAAGCGCAAATTTTATTACTTTTTTCATTCTTTTTCTCTATCTCAATTCTCTTTTTCTTTCTAAATTCATTTCTATTAGGTAAGGGTTGTGTTTCTTTTCTTTTATTAAAAAATATAATTTAAATTGGTCGCCGAACTTGCCAAGCTTGAAAATCAACTAGATATTTTAGAAGTCGCAAAAAAATGACAGTGTTTGCTATTATTATGGCGGTTCCCATAGAAGTGAGTATTGTTATCATTATAATTATTATAAAAATCTTTCTTATGAAAATAATTTTGATATTAATTACGATAATAATTCTTCTCATTTTATGATAATTCAAATTTTTATGGTAATAATTTTTTTAATTTTTCCAATGTTCATGAAAATAATTTTTCAAATTGTAATGCGAATAACTATTTTGATGTAAATAATTATTCTTCCAACTCGGATGAAATCTTCTCTTGGTCGCCGGATCAACCGGAAGGTTTCCCAAGTTATGAGAATAATTATTTGGATCTGATTTTTTTTCTTTTTCTTCCGCGCCGCAAGCTTTCTCTCTTAATTTTGGGGAATCTTCTCAATTTCAATTTGATTTTTCACCCCAAAATTTGGATAAGAATTTTCTTGCTTTTATTGATTTTTCTCCTTCTTCGGATAATGTCGCTAATATGGAACATGACTCTTCATGTACCCCAATAGTTGTTTATACCGAAGAAGAAGAAAAGCTTTTATTTCAAGAGTTTGTTAGGTGTATGGATGTGCTGGGAGGAGTGGAAGAAGAACATGTTTATCCTCCTACTACTCCTAATTTTTCTCCTATTAATGAATCTCCATGCACAATTTATGACTTTTTAGGAGCGAAAATTTACGAACATGATGCATCCAATGATTTTATTTTAAATACAATTTCGGAAGAAAAATTAATTTTAGAAATTAACCAACCTATACCTAATCAAACAACTTCGCAAAAGCCTCCTCCTTGCGAAGATTTTTCTAACGAGCTTATTCTTGCTTTTCTTTCACTAACAAGTTTTAGGAAGAAGATGAGCTGTTGCAATCAAATGTTTTCCCCGATCCATTTGCCGCTCATCTACAAATATTCAAATCACTTCAGGTATGGATAGGTGATTTGAATCTACATTCTCAAGTCAACCATTCAAAGAAGAAAAATCAAGAAGCAAGCAGAGTAGTTGGGCGAGCGTCTTTGGCGTATTCACTCAAGCACGAATTAAGGGTGTTGCCCCTTCATTTACATTTTTCTTTTCCATTTTCTTAACCAAACTCGTCTAGCTTAAAGACGGGAAAAAGAAAAGCGCTCTTTGGAGACACCCCTTGCTTATCTTTTAATTTTTATGAATTCTTTTTTTTCCTAAATTTTCACAAATTATTTTTCTTTCCCCCTCCTACTTGACCTATAAACATTGGGGATAATGTTTATTTTTAAGTTTGGGGGTGGATTCTTATTTATTGTTTTTATTTAAAAATCCAAATAAAATGAAGAATCTATTAAATTTTTAAAAAATATAATATTCTTTAAAAAATAAAATTTTCGTTTTCTATTTATTATCAAAAAATACAAAAAATAGATAAAAAAAGAAAATACAAAAAATATAATAAACCCCTACTTAAATTTTTGTGACTTTTCAGAAATAATATTGGGTAATTTATAAAATTTTTTATAATTTTTTATTTTCTAATTTTGTATTTCATCATAGTTAGTTCGATTTAATTTTTAGGCGATTTAATTTTGAGGAATAATTTATGAATTAAATTGATTTACAGTAATATATTTAGCCTTTTTTCTCTTTTAATTCAAATTAGTTTTAATTTTATAGTGCTTAGTTAAACAATTTCTAGATTTCAATTATATTCACTTATGCTTTAAGATTCTTAGGAAATTTTAATTTACTATATTTGCTCTCTCAGTTTTTAAATTTAATCTAAATTTTGTTAAGTTTTTCCCTTGTTTTTAACTTTCTTGTTAGATCATATGTCATGGGAATAAGAGAATAAAATTCATTATCCCCGGACACACATATGCAAATTTTCTTTTTTGGTTAGATCATATATCTTGAGAATCAAGTATTCCTTGGTACACATATGCAACCCAAAAAAAAGAGTAAGAGGATAAAATTCATTACTCCCAAACAATTTTATTTTTATTTGAAGAGAAAAAAATATCAAAAAGAAAAAAATTTGTATGGGGTGAGAGGATAAAATTCATCACCCCCAATCTAAGATCTCTTCAATTTTCTTATTCCCAAAACCGAATAGCCAATATAATTGCTTTAGATTTAAATTAAAATTCTAAGTAAGCATAAATAGTAGTTTAAATCTTCCTTAAAGTTTCTTTTTAGTCAAAAGTGTTAATATTTTGTAATCTAATTTTGTTTGCTAACAACTTAATTTTGAATTCTAATAAAATTTTTAGAGAAAACTTGGCCAAATATCTAGCTCTTCACATTTTACTTTCATATTTTAAGACTTAAAAATTTGAATCCCTAAAGTTAATTTTTTAACTTTCTTTTGATTTAATAAATTTTTAGTTTAATTAAAAATTTTATTAATATCTTATAAGCACTCTCATAGTTTTGCTCTAAAATAGCAAAAGCTTAAGTATGGGGGTATTTGATAAGTCATTATTTATAGTGATTTATATATAGATTTTATTTAATAAATAATAATATTTAATTTAGTTTATTTTAGTATTTGTATTAAAATTCCCTGTTTTCTTATTTCAGGTCAATCTGGGCTGCTAATAGCAAATTGGAGCTTACAGGACTGATCAGGAGATGAAATTGAAGATTTCTGGGAAAATAAACTTTTTACGGGTAGGATATAGGCATGACCCTCAGGTCACGGACATGACCCTCATGTCATGGGCGTGACCCTAATGTCACGGGCATGACATGTGGTCGTGACATATAAAGGAGATCCAGAGTACTTGCCACGTCGGATTAAAGTTACACGCCCCGGTCACGGGCGTGACCAATTGTTCACGGGCGTGACTAGTAGGCGTGACTTACTGACGGGCTGCAGTTTCGATTCAAGGCTATTTTCAAGCTACACGCCCCAGGTCACATGCGTGACCTTCTGGTCATGGGCATGACATGCAGGCGTGACATCCAGACGTGTCGAGCTTAAAGTTGTTAGTTTCAGATCCTGACGGTTCTCGACTTACACGCCTTAGGTCACGGTCGTGACCCAGGGGAATGACTTCCCGCAACAGCCAGAATATATTTTCTGTTGTTTCTCCTTCCAGCCGTTTCTAGTAACAGACTTGACACGCCCGAGGTCACACGCGTGACCTAGGTGTGTTACCTGAAGAACGACGACTTTTGGCGGTTTTTCTCCAACGATCCCCGGCTTTCAAGACAGCAGTTTCCGAGCCTTACACGCCCTAGGTCACGGGCGTGACCAAGGGCGTGACCTTCTAGAAATATTAGTATAAAATCCAGACAAAGCCAAGAGCGCTGAAGATCATCTTGGGAGGCATCTAGGAGTAGTTCAGTAGCTTAGTTTTCTAATTTTATGCACTTCTTTCATGTACTTCTCTTTTATATAGAATAGTTTTGCTTTAAGTTATTTTCAATTTCAAGTAATTTCCTTTTAGAAATTGTGTCTTACTTACCTTTCCTTTCATGTAAGTTTCACATCATGTCAAGTTGCTGATTTCATTAGAACTTGATCATGATGAAATTTGAAAGTGAATAAAACTTTTTTTGTCAAAACTCTTTATTTATCACTATCCATTATCTTTGATTTATTTTTTTGTCGAATTCATATTTCGCGGATATGTTCTTTGATCTCATATCCTTATCTTAAATGATCGAGAGCTTGCGGATATGAGTACATCGCTCAGAGATAAAAGGATTTGCATGAAATCCTCGAGAGAGGACGACATAAATCTGCCGGATTGGAGTAAAATCCAATAGTGGGGTTCACCACATAAAGCAAGCTTAGGTGTTTTGACTGGCCGAGAGGTCTTAATCGATCAACCTAAGGTTAGTCAATGCCATGGGCTCGAGAGAGACATTTTTGTATTCTTGGAACCTCCACGGTCGAGGTAGATAATCAAGAGTTTGCATGGAAGTTTATTTGAGTTCAAAGGGAGTCTTGATCAAGTGTTTGTTTAATTTGCATTTTTCTTTGTTTATTTTTAATTAAAATATAAATTATTGTTAGATAAAATAATATTAATTTGCGTGAGTAGAAGTACTCTACAGGCACCGAGTCTAATACGACATTTCCTATACTATATTTCGATAGGTATGCTTGCCTATTTTGGTATTATAGTTTGGATATATTTTTAAAACTATATAAATTATCGATCAAGTTTTTGGCATCGTTGTCGGGGACATTTTATTGATATTTTGAAAGTACAAATTTTATTACTTTTATCATTCTTCTTCTCTACCTCAATTCTCGTTTTCTTTCTAAATTCATTTCTACTTGGTAAGGGTTGTGTTTATTTTCTTTTATTAAAAAAATATTATCTAAATTGGCCGCCGAACTTAGCAAGCTTCAAAATCAACTAGATATTTTGGAAGTCGCAAAAAGCACCAAAGTGTTCGTTATTATTGTGGCGGTTCCCATCGAAGTGAGTATTGTTATAATTATAATTATTATAAAAATCTCTCTTATGAAAATAATTTTGATAATAATTATGATAATAATTCTTCTCAGTTTTATGATAATTCAAATTTTTATGGAAATAATTTTTGTAATTTTTCCAATGTTCATGAAAATAATTTTTCAAATTGTAATGCGAATAACTATTTTGATGTAAATAATTATTCTTCCAACACGGATGAAAACTTCTCTTTGTTGCAGTATCAACCGGAAGGTTTCCCGAGTTATGTGAATAATTATTTGGATCCGATTTTTTGTTCTTTTTCTTCCGCACCGCAAGCTTTCTGTCTTAATTTTGGGGAATCTTCTCTATTTCAATTTGATTCTTCACCCCAAAATTTGGAGAGAGGACGACATAAATCCATGGATTGGAGTCAAATCCAATAGCGGGGTTTAGCGCATAAAGCAAGCTTAGTGGTTTCGACTGGCCGAGAGGTCTTAATCGATCAACCTAAGGTTAGTCAAAGGTATGAGCTCGAGAGAGATGCTTCTGTATTCTTGTAAACTCCACGGTCGAGGTAGATAATTAAGAGTTTGCATGGAAGTTTATTTGAGTTCAAAGAGAGTCTTGATCAAGTGTTTGTTTTGTTTTTGTTTTTCTTCGTTTAGTTTAAATTAAACTATAAATTATTATTAGATAAAATAATATTAATTTGCATGAGTAGAAGTACTCAATAGGCCCCGAGTCTCATACGACATTTCCTATATTATATTTTGATAGGTACGCTTGCCTATTTCGGGATTATAGTTTGGATATATTTTTAAAACTATATAAATTCTCCATCAAGTTTTTGGCGCCGTTGCCGGGGATATTTTTGTTGATATTTTTAAAGCGCAAATTTTATTACTTTTATCATTCTTCTTCTCTACCTCAATTCTCTTTTTCTTTCTAAATTCATTTCTATTAGGTAAGGGTTGTGTTTATTATCTTTAATTAGAAAATATTATCTAAGTTGGCCGCCGAACTTGCCAAGCTTCAAAATCAACTAGATATTTTGGAAGCCGCAAAAAAGCACCAAATTGTTTGTAATTATTGTGGCGGTTTCCATCGAAGTGAGTATTGTTATCATTATAATTAATATAAAAATCTTTCTTATGAAAATAATTTTGATACTAATTATGATAATAATTTTTCTCACTTTTTTGATAATTCAAATTTTTATGGAAATAATTTTTCTTATTTTTCCAATGTTCATGAAAATAATTTTTCAAATTGTAATGTGAATAACTATTTTGATGTAAATAATTATTCTTCCAACTCGGACGAAAACTTCTCTTGGTTGCAGGATCAACCAGAAGGTTTCCCGAGTTATAAGAATAATTATTTGGATCTGAATTTTTGTTCTTTTTCTTCCGCGCCGCAAGTTTTCTCTATTAATTTTGGGGAATCTTCTCAATTTCAATTTGATTCTTCACCTCAAAATTTGGATTAGAATTTTCTTACTTTTATTGATTTTTCTCCTTCTTCAGATAATGTCGCTAAAAAGGAACATGACTCTTCATGTACCCTAATAGTTGTTTATACCGAAGAAGAAGAAAAGCTTTTATTTCAAGAGTTTGTTAGGTGTATGGATGCGCTAAGAGGAGTGAAAGAAACATGTATCTCCTCCTACTACTCCCAATTTTTCCCCTATTAATGAATCTCCAAACACAATTTATGACTTTTAGGAGCGGAAATTTACGAACATGTTGAGTCTGATCATTTTATTTTAAATACAATTTCAGAAGAACAATTAATTTTAGAAAATAACTAACATATACCTAATCAAATAACTACGCAAGAGCCTCCAGCTTGCGAAGATTTTTCTAACACACTTATTCTTGCGTTTTCTTTCACTAACAAGTTTCTGGAAGATGATGAGCCATTGCAATCAAATGTTGTTCCTGATCCATTTGTCGCACATCTATAAAGATTCAAATCACCTCAGGTTTGGATAGGTGATTTGAATCAACATTCTCAAGTCAACCATTCAAAGAAGAAAAATCAAGAATCAAGCGGAGGAGTTGCAGGGCGAGCATCTTCGGCGTATTCACCCAAGCGATAATTAAGAGAGTTACCCCTTCATTTACATTTTTATTTTCCATTTTCTTAATCAAAACCGTGTAGCTTAAAGATGGGAAAAAGAAAAGCACTCTTGGGAGACACCCCTTGCTTATCTTTTAATTTTTTATGAATTCTTTTTTTTTCTAAATCTTCAGAAATTGTTTTTCTTTCCCCCCTCCTACTTGACTTATAAACATTGGGGACAATTTTTATTTTTAAGTGTGGGGGTGGATTTTTATTTATTGTTTTTATTTAAAAATCCAAAAAAATGAAGAATCTTTAAAAATTTAAAAAAACTATAATATTCTTTAAAAATTAAATTATTTGTTTTCTTTTTCTTATCAAAAAATAGAAAAAAAAAGAAAATACAAAAAAATATAATAAACCACTGCTTAAATTTTTGTGACTTTTCACAAATAATTTTGGGTAATTTATAAGAATATTTATAATTTTTGATTATCTAATTTTTAATTTCATCATAGTTAGTTAGATTTAATTTTTAGCCAATTTAATTTTGAGGAATACTTTATGTATTAAATTTGTTTAGAATAATATATTCATCCTTTTTGCTCTTTTAATTCAAGTTAGTTTCAATTTTATATTGCATAGTTGAACAATTTCTAGATTTCAATTGTAATCACTTATGCTTTAAGATTCTTAAGAAATTTTAATTTACTATAGTTGCTCTATCAATTTTTTTAATTTAATCTAAATTTTGTTAAGTCTTTCCCTTATTTTTAACTTTTTTATTAGATCATATGTCATTGGGATAAGAGGATAAAATTCATTAACCCCTAGTACACATATGCAATTTTTCTTTTTTGGTTAGATCATATGTCATGAGAATCAAGTATTCCTTGATACACATATGCAACCCAAAAAAATGAGTTAGAGGATAAAATTCAATACTCCTAAGCAATTTTGTTTTTATTTGAAGAGAAAAAATATCAAAATGAAAAATATTGTGTGGAGTGAGAGGATAAACTTCATCACCACCAATCTAAGATCTCTTCAATTTCCTTATTCCCAAAACCCAATAACCAATATAATTGTTTTACATTTAAATTAAAATTCTAAGAGAGCAAAAGTTGTAGTTTAAAACTTCCTTAAAGTTTCTTTTTAGTCAAAACTATTAATAATTTTTAATCTAATTTTGTTTACTAACTACTTAATTTTGATTTCTAATTATTTTTTTTGAGAAAACTTGGCTAAATATCTAGCTCTTCACATTTTACTTTCAAAGTTTAGGACATAAAAATTTGAATCGCTAATGTTAATCTTTAAATTTATTTTGATTTAAAAAAATTTTAGTTTAATTTTAAAATTGTATTAATATCTTATAAGTACTCTCATGGTTTTGCTCTAGAATAACAAAAGCTTAATTATGAGGGTATTTGATAAGTCATTATTTATAGTTCTTTATGTATAGATTTTATTTAATAAACAACAATATTTTATCTAGTTAATTTTAATATTTGTATTAAAATGCTTAGTTTTCTTATTATAGGTCAATCTGGGCTGCTAAAAGCAAATTGGAGCTTACAAGACTGATCAGGAGACGAAACTGAAGATTGCTGGAAAAAAATCAACTTTTCACGGCTACGACACGGGCGTGACCCTCAGGTCACGGGCGTGAATTGTGGTCGTGACCCAAAAAGGAGGTCCAGAGTACTTGCCATGTCGGATTAAAGTTATAATCCCCGGTCACGGGCGTGACCTATGGGTCACGGGCGTGACCTATGGGTCACGGGCGTGACCAGTAGGCATGACTTGCTAACGGGGCTGCAGTTTCGATTCCAGGCTGTTTTCAAGCTATACGCCCCAGTAACGGGTGTGACCTTCAGGTCACGGGTGGGGAATGCAAGCATGACGTCCAAACATATTGCGCTTAAAGTCGCCATTTTCAGATCCTGACCATTCTCGGCTTACACGCCGTAGGTCACAGGCATGACCTATGGGCGTGACTTCCCGCAACTTCCAGAATTCATTTCGTGCAGTTTCTTATTCCCACCATTTCCAGTAATAGACTTGACACGCCCTAGGTCACAGGCGTAACCTAGGGGTATGACCCGAAGAATGATGACTTTTGGCAGTTTTTCTCGAACGTTCCCTGGATTTCAAGACAGCAGTTTCCGAGCCTTACACACCCTAGGTCATGGGCGTAACCTATGGCGTGATCTTCCAGAAATTTTACTATAAAATATAGACAAAGCCAGGAGCTGAATAACATCTAGGGAGGTATCTAGGAGTAGTTTAGTAGCTCAGTTTTCTATTTTTATGCACTTCTTTCATGTACTTCTCTTTTACATAGAATAGTTTTGTTTTAAGTTATTTTCAATTTCAGTCTTACTTACCTTTCTTTTCATTTAAGTTTTATATCAAGGCAAGTAGCTAATTTCATTAGAACTTGATCATGATGTACTTTGAAAGTGAATAAAACTCTTTTTGTCAAAACTCTTTATTTATCACTGTTGATTTATCTTTGTTTTATTTTTGTGTCGAATTCATATTTCGTGGATATGTTCTTCGATCCCAGATCCGTATCTTAAATGACCGAGAGGTTGCAGATACGAGTAAATCGCTCAAAGATAAAAGGAGTTGCATGCACTCATTGAGACATGACGACATAAATCTGCCGGATTTGTGTCAAATCCAATAGCGTGGTTCACCGCATAAAGCAAGCTTAAGGGTTTTGACTGGCCGAGAGGTTTTAATCGATCAACCTAAGGTTAGTCAAAGGCATGGGCATGAGAGAGATGCTTTTGTATTCTTAGAACCTCCACGGTCGAGGTAGATAATTAAGAGTTTGCATGAAAGTTTATTTGAGTTCAAAGGGAGTCGTGATCAAGTGTTTGTTTTATTTGTGTTTTTCTTCGTTTAGTTTTAATTAAACTATAAATTATTGTTACATAAAATAATATTAATTTGCTTGAGTAGAAGTACTCAACAGGCCCCGAGTCTAATATGACATTTCCTATACTATATTTCGATTGGTACGCTTGCCTATTTCGGGATTATAGTCTGCATATATTTTTAGAACTATATAAATTCTCAATCAAGTTTTTGGCATTGTTGCTGTGGACATTTTTGTTGATATTTTGAAAGCTCAAATTTTATTACTTTTATCATTTTTTTCTCTACCTAAATTCACGTTTTCTTTCTGAATTCATTTCTATTAGGTAAGGGTTTTGTTTATTTTCTTTTATTAAAAAAATGATATCTAAATTGGTCGCCGAACTTGCCAGGCTTCAAAATCAACTAGATATTTTGGAAGCCGCAAAAAAGCGCCAAAGTGTTTGTTATTATTATGGCGGTTTCAATCGAAGTGAGTATAGTTATCATTATAATTATTATGAAAATAATTTTGATACTAATTAAGATAATAATTCTTCTCACTTTTATGATAATTCAAATTTTTATTGAAATAATTTTTCTAATTTTTCCAATGTTCATGAAAATAATTTTTCAAATTATAATGCGAATAACTATTTTGATGTAAAAAATTATTCTTCCAACTCGGATGAAAACTTCTCTTGGTCGGAGGATCAACCAGAAGGTTTCCAGGGTTATGAGAATAATTATTTGGATGCGAATTTTTATTCTTTTTCTTCCGCACCGCAACCTTTCACTCTTAATTTTTTGGAATCTTCTCAATTATAATTTGATTCTTCATCCCAAAATTTGGATTAGAATTTTCTTACTTTTACTGATTTTTCTCCTTCTTAGGATAATGTCGCTAATAAGGAAAATGACTCTTCATGTACCACAATAGTTGTTTATACCGATGAAGAAGAAAAGCTTTTATTTCAAGAGTTTGTTAGGTATATGAATGTGGTGGGAGTGGAAGAAACATGTTTCTCCTCCTACTACTCCCAAGTTTTCTCCTATTAATGAACCTCCATGCACAATTTATGACTTTTTATGAGTGAAAATTTACGAACATGATGTGTCCAATGATTTTATTTTAAATACAATTTCAGAAGAAAAATTAATTTTAGAAAATAATCACCCATACCTAATCAAATAACTTTGCAAGAGCCTCCTACTTGCGAAGATTTTTCTAACGCCCTTATTCTTGCTTTTTGTTTCACTATCAAGTTTCAGGAAGAAGATGAGCCGTCGCAATCAAATATTGACCCCGATCCATTTGCCGCTCATCTATAAAGATTCAAAATCACCTCAGGTATGGATAGGTGATTTGAATCTACATTCTCAAGTCAACCATTCAAAGAAGAAAAATCAAGAAGCAAGCGGAGGAGTAGCTGTGCGAGCATCTTCGGCGTATTCACCTAAGCGCGAATTAAGGTTGTTGCCCCTTCATTTACATTTTTATTTTCCATTTTCTTATCAAAAATCGTCTAGCTTAAAGACGGGAAATTGAAAACCGCTCTTGGGAGACACCCCTTGCTTATCTTTTAATTTTTATGAATTCTTTTTTTAAAAATTTTCACAAATTGTTTTTCTTTACCTCCTCCTACTTGACTTATAAATATTGAGGACAATGTTTATTTTTAAGTATGGGGATGGATTCTTATTTATTATTTTTATTTAAAAATCCAAAAAAATGAAGAATCTTTAAAAATTAAAAAAATTTATAATATTCTTTTGAAATTAAAAATTTTTTCTTTTTATTTTCAAAAAATACAAAAAAATATTAAAAAAATAAATATAAAAAAAATATGATAAACCCCTGCTTAAATTTTTGTGAATTTTTATAAATAATTTTGGGTAATTTATAAAAATTTTTATAATTTTTTATTTCATCCTAGTTAGTTAGATTTAATTTTTACGCGATTTAATTTTGAGGAATACTTTATAAATTAAATTTGTTTAGAGTAATATATTTATCCTTTTTCTATTTTAATTCAAATTAGTTTCAATTTTATATTGTTTAGTTAAATAATTTCTGGATTTCAATTGTAATCATTTATGTTTTAAGATTCTTAAGAAATTTTAATTTACTATAGTTGCTCTCTCAGTTTTTTAAATTTAATCTAAATTTTGTTAAGCCTTTCCTTTATTTTTAACTTTCTTGTTAGATCATATGTCATGGGGATAAGAGGATAAAAATCATAATCCCCTGGTACACATATGCAATTTTTCTTTTTTTGGTTAGATCATATGTCATGGGAATCAAGTATTCCTTGATACACATATGCAACCCAAAAAAAGGAGTAAGAGGATAAAATTCATTACCCCAAGTAATTTTGTTTTTATTTGAAGAGAAAAAATTGTGTGGGGTGAGAGGATAAAATTCGTCACCCCCAATCTATGATCTCTTCAATTTCCTTATTCCCAAAACACAATTGCCAATATAATTACTTTAGATTTAAATTAAAATTCTAAGAGAGCATAAGTAGTAGTTTAAATCTTCCTTAAAGTTTCTTTTTAGTCAAAAGTGTTAATAATGTTTAATCTAATTTTGTTTGCTAACTACTTAATTTTGAATTCTAATTAATTTTTCAGAGAAAACTTGGCTAAATATCTAGCTCTTCACACTTTACTTTCATATTTTAGGACTTAAAAATTTGAATCCCTAAAGTTAATTTTTACCTTTCTTTTGATTTAATAAATTTTTAGTTTAATTAAAAATTGTATTAATATCTTATAAGTATTCTAATAGTTTTGCTCTGAAATAGCAAAAGCTTAAGTATGAGAGTATTTGATAAGTCATTATTTATAGTTATTTATATATAGATTTTATTTAGTAAATAATAATATTTTATTTATTTTATTTTAATATTTGTATTAAAATGCATTGTTTTCTTATTATAGATCAATCTGGGCTGCTAATAGCAAATTGGAGCTTACAGGACTTATCAGGAGATGAAACTGAAGATTGCTGGAAAAATGAACTTTTCACGGCCAGGACACGGGCGTGACCCTCAGGTCACGGGTGTGACATGTGTCCATGACCCATAAAAGAGATCCAGAGTACTTGCCATGACGGATTAAAGTTACACGCCCCACTCACGGGCGTGACCTACGGGTCATGGCCGTGACCAATAGGCGTGACTTGCTGACGGGGCTGCAGTTTCGATTCCAGGCTATTTTCAAGCTACATGCCCCAGGTCATGGGTGTGAGCTTCAGGTCAAGGGCGTGGCACACAGGCGTGAAATCCAGATGTGCCGCGCTTAAAGTCGCCAGTTTTAGATCTTAACGATTCTCAGGTTACACGCCCTAGGTACCGGGCATGACCTAGGAGCGTGACTTCTCGCAATAGCCAAAATTTATTTCCCGCCGTTTTTCCTTCCCGCTGTTTCCAGTAACAGATTTGACACGCCCTAGGACATGGGCGTGACCTAGGGGCATGACCCAAAGAACGGAAACTTTTTGCAGTTTTTCTCCAACGTTCCCCGACTTTTAAGACAGTAGTTTCCAAGCCTTACACGCCTTAGGTCATGGGTGTGACCTTCCAGAAATTTTACTATAAAATCCAGATAAAGCCAAGAGCAGAAGATCATCTAGGGAGGCATCTATGAGTAGTTCAGTAGCATAGTTTTCTATTTTTATGCACTTCTTTCATGTACTTCTCTTTTACATAGAATAGTTTAGCTTTAAGTTATTTTCAATTTCAAGTAATTTCCTTTTAGTAATTATGTCTTAATTACCTTTCTTTTCATGTAAGTTTTACGCCATGTCAAGTAGCTAATTTCATTAACACTTGATCATGATGAACTTTGAAAGTGAATAAAACTCTTTTTGTCAAAACTCTCTATTTATCACTATCGATTTATCTTTGATTTATTTTTGTGTCAAATTCATATTTTGCGGATATGTTCTTCGATCCTAGATCTGTATCTTAAATGACCGAGAGGTTGCAGATACGAGTAGATCGCTCAAAGGTAAAAGGAGTTACTTGCACTCCTCGAGAGAGGATGACATAAATCCGCTGGATTGGGGTCAAATCCAATAGCGGGGTTCACCGCATAAAGCAAGCTTAGGGGTTTCGACTGGCCGAGAGATCTTAATCGATCAATCTAAGGTTAGTCAAAGGCATGAGCTCGAGAGAGACGCTTCTGTATTCTTGTAACCTCCACGGTCAAGGTAGATAATTAAGAGTTTGCATGGATGTTTATTTGAGTTCAAAGAGTTTCATGATCATGTGTTAGTTTTATTTGCGTTTTTCTTCGTTTAGTTTTAATTAAACTATAAATTATTGTTAGATAAAATAATATTAATTTGCATGTGTACTCAACAGGCCCCGAGTCTAATACAACATTTCATACACTATATTTCGATAGGTACGCTTGCCTATTTCGGATTATAGTTTGGATATATTTTTAAAACTATATAAATTCTCCATCAAGTTTTTGGCACCGTTGTCAGGGACATTTTTGTTGATATTTTGAAAGCGTAAATTTTATTACGTTTATCATTCTTCTTCTCTACCTCAATTCTCTTTTTCTTTCTAAATTCATTTCTATTAGGTAAGGGTTGTGTTTATTTTCTTTTATTAAAAAAATATTATCTAAATTGGCCGCCGAACTTGCCAAGCTTCAAAATCAACTAGATATTTTAGAAGCCACAAAAAGCGCCAAAGTGTTTGTTATTATTGTGGCGGTTCCCATCGAATTGAGTATTATTATCATTTTAATTATTATAAAAATCTTTCTTATGAAAATAATTTGGTACTAATTATGATAATAATTTTTCTCACATTTATGATAATTCAAATTTTTATGGAAATAATTTTCTAATTTTTCCAATGTTCATGAAAATAATTTTTCAAATTGTAATGCGAATAAGTATTTTGATGTAAATAATTATTCTTCCAACATGGATGAAAACTTCTCTTGGTTGCAGGACCAACCGGAAGGTTTCCCGAGTTATGAGAATAATTGTTTGGATCAGAATTTTTGTTCTTTTTCTTCCGCGCTGCAAGCTTTTTCTATTAATTTTGGGGAATCTTCTCAATTTCAATTTGATTCTTCACCCCAAAATTTGGATAAGAATTTTATTACTTTTAGTGATTTTTCTCCTTCTTCGTATAATGTCGCTAATTAGGAACATGACTATTCATGTACCCCAATAGTTGTTTATACCGTAGATGAAGAAAAACTTTTATTTTAAGAGTTTGTTAGGTGTATGGATGCGCTGGGAGGATTGGAAGAAGAACATGTTTCTCATCTTACTACTTCCAATTTTTCTCCTATTAATGAATCTCCATGCACAATTTATTACTTTTTAGGAGCGAAAATTTACGAACATGATGCGTCGTTTGATTTTATATTAAATAAAATTTCGGAAGAGAAATTAATTTTAGAAAATAATTAACCTATACCTAATCAAATAACTTCTCGAGATCCTCCTCCTTGCGAAGATTTTTCTAACGCGCTTATTCTTGCTTTTTCTTTCACTAACAAGTTTCTGGAAGAAGATGAGCCGTTGTAATAAAATGTTGTCCCCGATCAATTTGCCACTCATCTACAAAGATTCAAATCACCACAGGTATGGATAGGTGATTTGAATCTACATTCTCAAGTCAACCATTCAAAGAAGAAAAATCAAGCAGCCAACGAGGAGTAGTTGTGCTAGCGTCTTCGACGTATTCACCCAAGCGCGAATTAAGGGAGTTTCCCCTTCATTTGCATTTTTACTTTCCATTTTATTAACCAAAACCGTCTAGCTTAAAGAAGGGAAAAAGAAAAGCGCTCTTGGGAGACACCCCTTGCTTATCTTTTAATTTTTATGAATTCTTTTTTTTCTAAATTTTCACAAATTGTTTTTCTTTCTCCCCTCCTACTTGACTTATAAACATTGGGGACAATACACAGATCGGACTCCCCATTCCCATTTCTCCAATCTTTACACAAGTGGCTCTCAGGCTAGTAAGCTGGGCTCTGAAGCACTCAACACCAAATCTCAGGCCCAGGTGTCTCCACGACATAGGGCACAATCACTGGCCCCATGTGTCTCCACAATACTGGACACCATCACTAGCCCCGACGGCCCACAATCACTGCTCCCAAGGAGCTACCTCCTGCGGTATCATTAACGTCGCGGGGTATCTGATAAAAATACACATCTCCCTAGTTTTTCGGGATCTCCTTGGCGTTAGTCCCCAAGGTTCCCTACTGTAATCTACCGTGTAGAAACCCGAAAAATAACCATCACGGAGTCTTCTCCGGATAATACAAACATAATAAAACATCTCCAATCCAGATGAACTTGTCTAGATGGGCTTCACAAAGCATGCCTATGTTCGTACTTCGATTCTGAAACTCTATATGCAAAACTACGGGGATATACCATTTCTACCCAAAGGAAAAACCTCAAACTTACCGCTCACTCACGGGAGAGGGTTTACTATGCAAAAGGAAGAGGACTTTACATGTATAAGTTGAGAATCCTTACCCTTTGTGTTCTCTTTGGTGTCATGCCAAAGATCTAGATGGATGAAAAACGACTGTAATGATCTTGCCTCCACAGATCCGGACATGGCTTGCGAATCAGAGCTCAGGACTTGGCGGATAGGGGTGTGTTAGCACCAGGGCTGGGGTGGTGACTCTATTCACTATGTTGGTGACAACACTTCTCACCTCGCCTATAAATAGATCCCCCCGGCACATCTATAGTAACTGAGTGAACAGTAAGTTAAGTCTTGTTTAAGGGTTGCGGTCTGGTTTTTCCTATCAGTGCGGGTTGAAGAGAACAATTTATTATTTGCAGGTTGCAACGCTAACACTGAGGAGCCAGGAGTTTGGCTTTGATTGCGGTCAGCATCAGTGAAGTTTGCAGTTTCAATCGGCGGTCTCAGTGTAAAACCCTATAGCCAAAGTTGGGTTCAGGTTGGGTGACACGCCCTGGGACACGGGCATGTCCCAAGGCATGTCGTGCTCGGGTCAACGAACTATGCTCGACAATCGTCGAGCGGCAAGAAAAGGGGGTACACGGCCTGTGACACGGGCGTGTTAAATGGCGTGTCCGTTGCGGGTTTCAGCCATGGTTGGGCGTGTTGAGGGATACAGGTGTGTCTTGGGGTACACGGCCTAGGACACGGGCATGTCCCATGGTCGTGTCCCGCTCGAGTGAGTTGATGTTGTGATGGGTGAAGTACATGGCTACCAGACACGGGCATGTCGACCATGACATGAGGTTGTATGGTGTGACACGGGCGTATCACACGACCGTGTACTCTTTGGATTTGAGTTAGTTGTGTGTAGCTTAAGGGACACGGTCTATGATACGGGCGTGTCACAGGGTGTATCAGGCTGTGTTCAGCTTAATTTTGGGCAAATCAGAGCCGTTTGTTTCCCTATCCTGGATCCAAGGGTCCAGGCCTCTTCCCTATGGATATAAGGCCGAGCATGAGGGACTAATTCCTTCATTTCATCCTTCTTCTTCTTCTCCAAGACAGAGAGATGGAAAGGCCAAGGGAAGGAAAGGAGAAGGAGAAAGCCAGCTGCTGGAGGAGCTGCGGAGTGCGGAATCCAGATCCGAGGTTGGATCCGTGAAGGCAAAGCCGAGGCAGTGATTTCCATCCGGCTAGTTCGTGGCAACCAAAGCGATCTTCAAGGGTAACGATCTTATTCTTGGACATCGAAGAACTTTCTTTATGCATATGCATGGAGTCCTCCACCAAGAGGTGGATATCGTAAGTGATTCCTTAGTTGAGTATGAATCTAGAGCCTAAAGTGTGGAGTACGACATATGCATGATGTATGAAGCCCATCTCGACGGTTAGTCTGGATTGGTGATGGTTATGAGTAAACCGGAGAAGACTCTGTCGATTTGATGTTATGAAAGATATATGCGTGTAGGCTATATTGTATGAATGTGTGGATGTATGGATGTTGGATGCTTTGCAAAAGCTCCTGGTTGTCGTGAGAGGTCAATTGGTAGCAATGCCTGGGGAGAGTGAGATAAACCCAGCTTGCTACACCACTATGGTGGGGTGATCTGTATTATTTGAAGGGTAGATTGGTTGTAATGCCTGGGGAGCCGAGTAAAACCCGGCTTGGTACTCCACTAGGGTTTGTCGATCTGTATTAGGATGGGAGGTCGATTAGGTGGTAATGCCTGGGGAGCATAGATAAACCCGACTTGCTACACCACTAAGGTGGGTCGATCTGCTCATGTTTGCTGTGAGGTTTGTACCTTTGAGTGGGATGGACGGAAAGTCGCCAGCCTGCGGGATTGGTGGAGTAGGACCGCCCAACCAATAGTTAAAAACCTCTGATCGGTGGTGGACGACGGGTATATCCGGCACACCAATAAGGTGCCCTGAGTGCACAGAGCATCAGGTGGATACCGACATTTGTGATATGGTTGTGATTGGTAGCTTGATAGATATAATGATGGCAATGCATACATGGAAGGAACCACTGCCCCCGGTAAGGGGTAGGGTCATTATAATTGGTCAGCTAATGCTGACAATTGCTTTGTTTACCGCTCTTGGGTGGATGATTATTTGCAGGCACTGGTGGATTGAACTTACTTGAGCGGAATAAAGGCCTGTTGTGAAGGTCCTCGAAGGAAGTGCGAAAAATGTTTGGATTTCATATGTGGACGGCATGCTTGCCGATGTATGAAATTGTAGATGTTTGTAAAGAGCAACCTGTAAGGCCTTAAGGCCGTGACCGTGTGTGTGTTGTAAACATTCCTGATATACATATATAAATGTGGAATTTATATATTAGTGGACATTCGCTGTGCTGGGTTCATCTAACATAAAATGTCGTGCTAGAATGCTTTGAGTTAGGCTACGAGTAGAAAAGATTTTGATATCCCCACATGACTTTGCCGTTTGTCTGTGAAGTATGGAGTGGGGCCCCGGCCGGACCCACTGTTATATTCCACGTGACGAATGGAGGCATTACAAAGTGGTATCAGAGCCAGGTTTGAGATTTTTAGGAGGGACAATATAATGGAACTCACGAATGTCCACTAGGAATGTTATACATGCATGTGAGGAGCATAAATGTGATGTCAATGTATAGTGGCCATTATGAAATGGTTTTTTAATGGTGTTTTTGTACATTGATAGATGGCGAGGAGTGGTGATGTGCAGTCTGAGCCCCATTGTTCGGACGAGAGTGCGGCACCTGTTGAAGACCCTACACCTCACTCGGCAGAGACCATATGTGTGGTGACTGAGACGGTGCTCGCAGTGTTACAAGCACAGCCTACTGGGCAGGCAAGGCCTGTAGGGGTACCAGTATAGCCAGGTGAAAGGCAAGAGCACGATAAAGTTGTGGTGGATGAGCAAGCAATGGATGAGCAGTTGAAAAGGTTTATGGAGTTCCATCCACCGACATTTGGTGTGGCGATTTCCCCAACGCAGGCGGAGGATCGGCTTGCAAGAGTGAAGAGGATCCTGAGTACAATCAGGACTGCGGAAGAGCAGAAAGTGACCTTAGCCACTTTTCTGCTGGAGGGAGGCGCGAGACTGTGGGGGGATGACGTGGAAGTGCATCACTTGGCAGGTCTAGGATTAGAGGAGGTCTCAATTGATGAATTCTCGCGATTTTTTCTAGCCAAGTATTTGCCAATGTCGCAGCGAATTGCGATGGAGAACTAATTTCGGCGTGTGGTGCAGGGTGAGACTGATGTTGACACATACCTGCATGAGTTTACCAGACTGGGGCGCTATGCGGGGTCTACTTTTGCTGAAGAGGCTCCGAAGACGAATCGCTTTTATGAGTGACTGCATGACAAGTTATGGTTGGCACTCCCGAGTTCGGTGAATCAAGGCTTCCATGCGTTGGTAGATACAGCCTGCGCGCTGGAGAATGATTTTAAGCAGGTACAAGAGAAGTGGAGCCTGGCGGTGGCGAAGCCAGAATTTAAAGTTCTGTAGTCAGAACAATCAGAATTTAAGAGACGAGATAGGAAATGGTTCAGGCCAGATGAATTAACTCCGTCGACTGTCTCTTCAGGGGCAACCTATGGGCAAGGACGTGTTGATACACGCACATGTTTTAAATGCGGGAAGCAAGTACATATAGCCAGTTATTGTTGGAATTCCCCTTCAAGGAGCGAGAAAAAGACAGGTGTGTCTTATGAAGAAAAGGGCAAAGTAGTGGCCGAGTCATCTGCATCCTGGACGCAACCTCGACTGCATAATTTGGAAGTGCAAGAGATGCAAAACTCAATTGGTGAAGTTCAGCCTCGTATGTTTAATTTGGAACTTCAAGAGCCTATGAAACGATATCTGCAAAATCAGGCGGCTGTGCGGAAGTAAATAGATAATAGTGACATGTATCACTTTGGTGATGTGAACATTGTTGTATATAAGGCACAGATAATTAGATGATTGTGTATATAGATGTTCTAGGTTATGTTGAATCATGTGATGGTTGTGTTAGATGAAATTGTGGATGGATGTGCACATGTGAGAGAGATGTATGTGTGGATGATCTGAATGAAAATACACGTGTTTGAGGAACCTGCATGTTCCTATAATTGCATTTTGAAATTTTGTTTGGTCGCTTAACGAGGTTATGTACAACTATAGGTGGCCAGAAGCTGTGCAGGGCCGTCAGAACGTCCAGTTTCTGAGGCTAGTAGTGCACCAAATGATGCTCCTGCAACACCTCCCTCGGCTGAAACCATACGATTGGTTGCTGAAGCATTGTTTTCCATGATCATTGCGCAGCCTGCAAGGCAAATGCAGCAGCCCGCTCCTACGATGGAGCAGGTACCGCTTCAAAGGGATGAACCGAGAAGAGTGGAGCAGGTAGTGATGGAGCATTTGGTGCTGAGGAGAGTAACCGAAAGACAGCTCAAGCACGTTATGAGCTTTAATCCTCCTGTGTTCTCGGGGTTGGGAACCCCATCTCAAGCTGAAGACTGGCTCTCCCGAGTGAAGAGAGTCCTGACAGCTACTGAAATGGAGGAGTGTCAGATGACCACTATAGCTACATTCCTGTTGGACGGGGATGCGAGGATGTGGTGGGAAGGTCTAGAGCTGCATCTCTTGAGAGGAAGGCACCTGACAGATGTCTCGATGGAGGAGTTCTCGAGACTGTTCTTGGCAAGGTACCTCCCTTTGGCGCAGAGAATTGCATTGGAGAATGAGTTCCTGAAAGTGGTGCAAGGAGAGAGTAGTGTGGATGAGTATCTCCATGAGTTTACTCGATTGGCTCGGTATGCTAGCTCTACGTTCGCAGACGAGGAGCGTAAGACCAACCGTTTCTATGAAGGTCTGAGAGATGACTTGAGACTACTACTCTCGGGGCCGATGACGGAGGGCTTCTTGACCCTGGTCAACACGGCCCGTTCTTTGGAGAAGTATTTGAAGAATGTGCAAGCAAAGAAAAAAACTCTGGTGAGAAGAGGACAAAGTTCAAAGTGTCGGCTAATGATAGGTATGGGAATCGCACGTTCAACAAGAAGGCTAGGACTTCGGGTCCAGCCCCTTCTTCTAGTGCTTCTGGGGAGACTACGGGTCGGACCCCGGGCGCATGTTTTACTTGTGGGAAGCCGGGGCACTTTGCCCGTGACTGCTGGAGCGGATGTCCCAAGTACGAAAGGAGGCCGGGAGCAACTTATGAAGAGATGGTCAAGGCGGTGGAGTCAACCGCATCCCATTATGCTCCGGCTCAACCATGAGTTTATAATCTTGGCCAACAGGAGGACATCAAACAAGTGGATGTGGTGACAGGTATGATTTAAATTTATAGCAAGTTATTTTTAAATACTTGTTATGCATGTGTTACCATACAACTGCTTGTTTAGGATTTGTTTTGATTTGCGAGTATCCGACAAGAGCACTCTTTGATACGGGAGCTTCACATTCCTTTTTGTCCGAAGGGTTCATATCATGCATCGGAGTTCCTTCTTCGATGGCGAAGGACAAACTGGATGTGTTGTTGCCGAATGGGTGCTCGATGCGCGCGGAGAGAATCTATGGCGTTGAAATTCATATTGGGAGTCAGGAGTTCCATTTGCTAGTGTCGTTACTACCGCTGGTGGAGTTCGACGTAATATTTGGCATGGACTGGCTCGCGGAGCAACAAGCTTATATTGATTGCAGTCTGTTGGGTATTGTATCCACAACGTACCTGATTTGAAGAAGCCCCTGAACAAGCTAAGGTAAATAGACAATGTTTTTGATAAAATATTTCAAGTTGTGCTTACAGTTATTCCACGCTAAGTGCACACCAATGTCAGGGTGCAGTAGGTCAATATACACGGGTCTGCACGACGTAATCCCTCGTTGAGCAGATCAGTGTGTTGGCCTACGTGTACTCTCTCTATTGGAGTGTACTTATTTTCAAGTACAGGGCTGTGATATTGCAAGAGCAGACAAGGAGCAAGGATGGGTCAAAGAGCAGTCCATGGGCGGATAGACGAAAAATCGTCTAAGTGTTAATCGACGAGAATCACCAAGTGATTCTCGCCGATTCGGTGAGAATCATCAAGTGATTCTCGCCGATTCGGTGAGAATCACTAGTGATTCTCGCCGAATCGTCGAGAATCACTAGCTGATTCTCGCCGTCTCCTTCCGGCGAAAACAGTGCGTGCAACCAAGTCAACTTCGACGAGAATCATCTTTGATTCTCGCCGAATCGTCGAGAATCACCTTTGATTCTCGACGATTCGACGAGACTCACCTTCGATTCTCGCCGATTTTGACTTAGGCGAATTCTGGTTCCCGCTGGACCGGACTCTGCCGCTGGCGCTGTTTTGAACCGGGGTTTGGGTTTCTTCAGGTGGGACCCATAACGGTTATAATGGAGTATTTCCACCGTATAACTATACGCGTATTTTGAACAGAAAACACACAGAAAGAAATACACGAGCCGCCGACCGTGACCTAGATCGCGATATCTGCTCCGCCGCCATCGCCGCTCGTGCAAGTTGTTCGCCGACCTTGATCGTGATCTCTTCCAGATCTTCCGGCAACAAAAGCTTAGCCAAGCTTAGAGTCTCACGCGTCTAACCAGAGATACTTTGTCTCTTGATTTGTTGATCGGGAAAACCTTCCCCGTCTGAATCGATCGAGACGATCGATCCTAGTGTGACCATTGGAAGACCTAGCTAGCTTCGCTACGAAGTTTGAATCTCCACAGAACAGCAGCCGCACACCGTTGTCGCCGCCTATTCTGAGAACCAAGCCGCCGCTCTTCTTGCCGCCGCCGGTGTCGGGGAGATTCTCTCCAAGTGAGATCTAGGGTTGCGGACTCTTCGTGACTTCTAGAACACGTCATCAAACGAAGAGGGACACCTTATTCTCCGAAAGTAGTTTGTATTTCTTATACATTCTAGTTCATTTTTGTTGTAAAGGAACGTTGGTTCCGAGTTGTAAGGGTTGGGTGCAACCCGTGTTGTGGGAGTGTTGTCCCCTACGTGTGGAAGGGTTCCTTCCGATAGTGCAAGGATTGGATTTCAATCCTGTTGGTGAAGTGACCGAGTCGTCCCTTGTTGGGAGATAGGTCGAAGAGGGAAAGTGGATGTACCCAACTCGGGGAACCACTATAAATAGCTCGTGTACCTTCTTTGCTGTGCTGGTTTGTTTATTTGTGCGGGTACAATTTTAATTCCGCAAAAACGCTGCACGTCACCTATTCCCCCCCCCCCCCATAGGTGAAGGTTGTTGACACTAGGTGGACTTTCAAGTGGTATCAAAGAAAGGTTACTCATCAAAAAGGTTAACACCTTGAGTTGAATCCTGCCGCTAGTGTCAAGAAGAAGGCAAACATCTACTATGGACGGGCTCAAGTTCACAGGCAAGATCCCAGTGTGCACCAGGCTCAACTTTCCTATCTGGAAGGAAAGGATCAGGTTCTACATGGAAGCAGTTGATCCTCGACTCTTCATGATCGTGGAGGAGGGACCTTATGTCCCTACTAAGGTCTCCACCATAGATCCTACCAAGAAAGTGCCAAAGAAAATTTCTGAAATGGACAAGGAAGAGATGGTGCTGGTGGGACTTGACAAGAAGGCGCAGAACATTCTGGTCAGCGCGGTCGATGACTCAATGATGCAGAACTTCTGAAATTGTAGGACAGCAAAGGAGATCTGGCACTGCCTGATTATCCTAATGGAGGGCACTGATGAAGTGAGGGATGATCGGAGATCCCTTCTGAACCAGAAATATGAGGCCTTCAGACAAGGGCCTAAGGAAGAGATCGGAGTCACCTTCGAGAACTTCCTCAAGATTGTCAATGCCCTCAAAGGATATGGAAGAGTGTTCACTGATGGTAAACTTAATGATAAATTCCTTAGGTCCCTTACTAAGGAATGGGACACAAAGATCTGCGCCATCCGAGAGTTTGGCAGACTAGCTGAAACAGCCCCGCAAATTCTGTTTGGGAAGCTGATGTCCTATGAGCTTCAACTGAACACCAGGAAAGCAGAAGAAGAAGCAGAGAAGGCTGCAGCCAAAGAAAAGACTGTGGCTCTAAAAGCCATTCACTCCAGAAAAGGCAAGGGTGCGGTTTCATACCGTGCCAGGAAAAAGGATGAGGAGGAGGACTCCGAGCCATGCTCCTCCAGCTCAGAGCTGTCTGAGGAGGATTTCTCCCTCATCACCCGAGAATTCAAGAAGTTCCTCAAGATGAGGAATCAAAGAAAGAAAGACGGCTTCTCCTCCAGGCATCAGAAGAAAAATTATTCTTCTGACAGGTATGCTTCTAAACCGAACAAACATCGCTCCTCTGACATCATTTGTTTTGGATGCAATAAGCCAGGACACGTCGTGGCCGACTGCTACCAAGGCAAGAGAGAAAAAGGGAAAGGAGAGGAGCTCAAATCCTCTAGAGATAAGAAGAAAGAGCGGAGCTACATCGCCAAAAGTCCAAAGACACTGAGTGAGTCTGATTCCTCAGACTCCAGTGATGATGAGGAAGCCTACTTCGGGCTGGTGGGTCGCTCCGACTCAGAAGGAGAATGCCCCCCATTTACTGGGAAGGTAAAAGCTCACACCCCTCTCTCCGACTTTGAATCTGATCCTGAGTCTCAGGATGATGACCCTGAGGATAGCCTTTCGGCCCGTGAAGCGGAGCTCCTCGAGAAGTATGAGCTTCTGCTCAACACTTTCGAGGAGTGTCGTAAGAGATTGAAGGCTGAGAAAAATGAAGTGAAATTCCTTAAGGGTGAGTGTGTCTCCCTAAGGGAAGAGGTCACCAGTTTGATTTCTCTCCGACAGGAGCACCTTGACCTGACTTCAAAGCATTCAGAGTCTCTTAAGCTCCTTGATCTTAAGCAGGAGGAAGTCGACAAGTTGGAAGAACAACTTGCGGCTGAAAGGAAGATCGTCAAGAGCTTCTCTATGCCAAAAATAGTTCTTCCAGTAGTTGATACCTTCTCTGCTCAGGCCAAAGGAGCTGGCTTGGGGCATGTAGGGGTATCTGGTTCCTCATCCAGGAGAAACAAGAATCAGAGGAAGAATAAGGCCGCCAAGAAGGCCTCTGCTGATGAAAAGGGAAAGTCTCCGCTCAGTCCTATTGCGTTCAGAAAGCCTAGCTTTCCTTGCAACCAACATGACTTTGAATCAACCTTTGGTCATCATTTCCGGCCCTCGGTTGCAAAGCCAAAGAGCCGATATGATGGTTGGACCTTTCCCCGGAACTTCGGTGAAAGTGCCTTCAAGGCACCTTATGAGGAAATCCACATGGGAAATTATGGTCAATTCTCTAGCGGCCATAATGGAAAGCAGGCTCCAAGAGTCAAACCTATTATACTTACGAAACAAAAGGTGAAGAAGTCATGTGACTGCAATCACTATGAGGCCTCCACCTCCAGATCTAAGGCCCCGGCTGTACCCTCCTTTCCCAGGGTAAAGCAGGAGCCTAGGAAGAGGTACAACAGATTTGACTGTTGGTGTTGTGGCAAAGTCGGTCACTTTGTCGTGGATTGTTGGTTTAATCCGAGGTATAACGAAACTCCCTATGTTAGCACTGCGAGGCCGACCACTCGTAAGGTTAACCAACCGAGGGGGAGTATGCTAACCAAGAATCTAGGATCCAAGTTCGATTGGGTTCCTAAGGGAAATTAATTTTGTTTTGCAGGAATGTCCAAAGGCCACCAAAACGCCAATATGGTACTTGGACAGTGGATGCTCCCGGCATATGACTGGGACAAGAAGCCTGCTGCGTGATTACACTCCAGTCGAGAATGGACCCAAAGTCATCTTTGGAGGGTCAGATCGAGGAGTCACCAGAGGTTACGGTATGATTTCCAATGGTATAATCTCTATCACCGACGTGGCTTATGTTGAAGGGTTAAACCATAACCTGATCAGTGTAAGTCAGTTATGTGACAAAGGTTATGACGTTAAGTTCTGCAAGGATAAATGTCTGATAATATCATGTGCCTCTTCTGAGACGATATTAACAGGCATTAGGAGCAGAAATATCTTCTGCTTAAATTTTCTCAGTTTAGATTCATCTACCCCCGTATGCCTTGTGGCAACAGGCAGTGCATCTCTTTGTGAACAATGGCACAAGAGATTGGCACATATTAATTTCAAAAAAATTAGTATGCTGTTTTCTAAAAACTTAGTAAGGGATGCTCCCGTTATCAAGTGCATCAAAGATAGCCCCTGTCCTGCATGCCAGATGGGCAAGCAGACTCGGGCTACCTTTAAAAGCATTGCAGACAAAGACTCTTCCCGATGTCTTTACCTTCTACATATGGACTTGTTTGGTCCAATGCAAGTTCATAGCTTGGGAGGCAAGTCCTATACGCTAGTGATAGTTGATGATCATTCTCGGTTTACATGGGTGTTCTTCTTAAAACGAAAGTCGGATACGTTTGACATCTTCACTAGTTTTGTCAAGCAGGTTCAGAACGAATTTAACTGCCCAGTGGTCAAAATCAGAAGTGACCATGGAACAGAATTCGAATCTGGTGCTATGACAGAGTTTTGTGAAGCACAAGGTATCTTTCATGAGTTTTCCTCCCCGCACACTTCTCAGCAAAATGGAGTTGCGGAGAGGAGAAATAGAACTCTCATTGAAGCTTGCACGACAATGTTGAAAGACGCTTCTCTCCCAGAATACTTCTGGGCAGAGGCTGTCAATACAGCTTGTCATGTACAAAACCGAGCATTGATCAACAAGCATCATCGTAAGACGCCTTATGAGCTACTGAGAGGCAGGAAACCAACCATGTCCTACTTGAGGATCTTTGGTTGCAGATGCTATGTACTGAATAATGGGAAGTACCCGCGTACTAAATTTGGTGAAAAATGCTTCGAAGGCATATTCATGGGCTATAGTTCCCACAGTCGGGCATATAGGGTCTTCAATAAGAAAACCCTTGTGGTAGAAGAATCAATTAATGTTGTATTTGATGAAGGAAGTTTGCTTAACAGAAATTCTTCCAGTGGTATTCTTGAAGATGCAGGTGCACGACTTGAACAGCTGAGTCTCGATGAGACCGCTAAAGATGAAACTCCTAAGTACGTCAAAGTTTCCACCTCAACGTCAACTGGGAATGTTGAAGATCATAATGGAACAAATCTCTTAGAAGAAGGAGAAGCCCAAGAAGTAGTCGAAGCTCCGGACGCCAGACTTCTTGAGCTCCGGCACGTGAGGGATCATCCTAGAGATCAGATCATCGGAGATCCTCGTGGCGGTGTCAGAACTCGAAGAGGTACCATTAACGAGATTTTGCATCTTAGCTTCCTCTCACAGGTTGAGCCAAAGAAGTTCGACGAGGCGAACAAAGATGCGGCATGGATTTTTGCCATGCAAGATGAACTACATCAATTCGAACGATGCAACGTTTGGACGCTGGTTCCCAGACCACACAAGCATAATGTGATTGGCACCAAGTGGATCTTCAGAAACAAACTGGATGAACATGGTGTCATCATAAAGAACAAGGCAAGGCTGGTGGCTCAAGGTTACAGACAGGAGGAGGGGATTGACTTCGACCAGACCTTCGCACCAGTGGCAAGGCTCGAGGCAATCAGATTGTTCCTGGCATATGCTTCGCACAAAGGATTCACAGTCTATCAAATGGATGTGAAATCAGCATTCTTGAACGGAGACCTGAAAGAGGAAGTATACGTCGCTCAACCTCCAGGTTTTGTCAATCCTACTTATCCCAATCATGTATATTTTCTTAATAAAGCTTTATATGGTTTAAAACAAGCTCCACGAGCTTGGTATGAGACTTTATCTAGTTTTCTTCTTGAGAACAAGTTCTCTAGAGGTAAAATAGATAAGACATTGTTTCTTAGGGAAGTCAAAGGTAAGATTTTGCTGGTGCAAATCTATGTCGATGACATAATATTCGGCTCAACGGACGACAATCTTTGCAAAACGTTTTCCAAACTTATGCAAGGAAAGTTTGAAATGAGCAGTATGGGAGAGCTAAAGTATTTCTTGGGACTTCAAGTGAAACAGTCTGAGGATGGAATCTTCATCTCTCAGACGAAGTTCACAAATGAACTCCTCAAGAAATTCGGCATGGAGAGTGCAACCTCTATGAGGACTCCAATGGGATCCACTATGTCTCTGGATAAGGATGAGAAAGGTAAACCTTTCGATGAAACCAAATACAGAAGCATCATTGGATCCCTGCTCTACCTTACTGCCAGTAGACCGGATATCATGTTCTCCACATGTGTCTGTGCCAGATATCAGGTGAACACTAAGGAATCTCACTATGTCGCTGCAAAGCGAATTCTAAGATACCTTAAAGGTACTCCCAATCTTGGCTTGTGGTACCCGAGAAACAATGAGGTCGAGCTAATAGGTTTTTCAGATGCTGATTTTGCAGGGAGTAGGGATGACAGGAAAAGCACTTCCGGGACGTGTCAATTCCTCGGAAGAAGGCTTATCTCATGGAACATCAAGAAGCAGAATTGTGTAGCTACCTCCACAGCAGAGTCTGAGTACATCTCGGCAGGCAGCTGTTGCGCACAACTCCTATGGATCAGAAACCAGTTAGCCGACTACGACCTTCAGTTCAAGGAAGTACCAATGTACTGTGACTCCTCCAGTGCAATTGCAATTGCCAACAATCCGGTATCGCACAGCAGAACGAAGCATATTGAAGTGCGCTACCACTTCATTCGGGAGCACGTGGAGAACAAGGACATCTCTCTCTGTTATGTCCCCACGGACAAGCAGATTGCAGATATATTCACAAAGCCCTTAGACGAAGCCAAGTTCAGTCTTTTCAAAACTGAATTGGGGATGCTAAACTATGAGGAATGAAGACTATCGAAGCTCCAGGCTCGTGCATCTAGGGGGATCCTCTGCCCGGAACTCAAGTGAGAGCACAGGTGCAAGAACTGAGGGGGAGCAAGGAGTCAAATGCAACAGACCCAGATTTGCAGAAGCCGAAAAGGGGGAGATTACCCTCTCGGCTAAGGCTAAGGTGGCTCCAAGTTTGCTCTCAAGAAATTGGTATTGGTAATGCATAACTCTCTCAACTCAATTTCAAGTTTATGTTTTTCATTCCCATACGCTCTATTCACCTAAGCTTGTAGGGTTTAGGCTTCTTCAAATAGGGGGAGATTGTTGGGTATTGTATCCACAACGTACCTGATTTGAAGAAGCCCCTGAACAAGCTAAGGTAAATAGACAATGTTTTTGATAAAGTATTTCAAGTTGTGCTTGCAGTTATTCCACTCTAAGTGCACACCAATGTCAGGGTGCAGTAGGTCAATATACACGGGTCTGCACGACGTAATCCCTCATTGAGCAGATCAGTGTGTTGGCCTACGTGTACTCTCTCTATTGGAGTGTACTTATTTTCAAGTACAGGGTTGTGATATTGCAAGAGCAGACAAGGAGCAAGGATGGGTCAAAGAGCAGTCCATGGGCGGATAGACGAAAAATCGTCTAAGTGTTAATCGACGAGAATCACCAAGTGATTCTCGCCGATTCGGTGAGAATCATCAAGTGATTCTCGCCTATTCGGTGAGAATCACATCACTAGTGATTCTCGCCGAATCTTCGAGAATCACTAGTGATTCTCGCCGAATCGTCGAGAATCACTAGCTGATTCTCGCCGTCTCCTTCCGGCGAAAACAGTGCGTGCAACCAAGTCAACTTCGACGAGAATCATCTTTGATTCTCGCCGAATCGTCGAGAATCACCTTTGATTCTCGACGATTCGACGAGACTCACCTTCGATTCTCGCCGATTTTGACTTAGGAGAATTCTGGTTCCCGCTGGACCGGACTCTGCCGCTGGCGCTGTTTTGAACCGGGGTTTGGGTTTCTTCAGGTGGGACCCATAACGGTTATAATGGAGTATTTCCACCGTATAAATATACGCGTATTTTGAACAGAAAACACACAGAAAGAAATACACGAGCCGCCGACCGTGACCTAGATCGCGATATCTGCTCCGCCGCCATCGCCGCTCGTGCAAGTTGTTCGCCGACCTTGATCGTGATCTCTTCCAGATCTTCCGGCAATAGAAGCTTAGCCAAGCTTAGAGTCTCACGCGTCTAACCAGAGATCCTTTGTCTCTTGATTTGTTGATCGGGAAAACCTTCCCCGTCCGAATCGATCGAGACGATCGATCCTAGTGTGACCGTTGGAAGACCTAGCTAGCTTCGCTACGAAGTTTGAATCTCCACAGAACAGCAGCCGCACACCATTGTCGCCGCCTATTCTGAGAACCAAGCCGCCGCTTTTCTTGCCGCCGCCGGTGTCAGGGAGATTCTCTCCAAGTGAGATCTAGGGTTGCAGACTCTTCGTGACTTCTAGAACACGTCATCAAACGAAGTGGGACACCTTATTCTCCGAAAGTAGTTTGTATTTCTTGTACATTCTAGTTCATTTTTGTTGTAAAGGAACGTTGGTTCCGAGTTGTAAGGGTTGGGTGCAACCCGTGTTGTGGGATTGTTGTCTCCTACGTGTGGAAGGGTTCCTTCCGATAGTGCAAGGATTGGATTTCAATCCTGTTGGTGAAGTGACCGAGTCGTCCCTTGTTGGGAGATAGGTCGAAGAGGGAAAGTGGATGTACCCAACTCCGGGAACCACTATAAATAGCTCGTGTACCTTCTTTGCTGTGCTGGTTTGTTTATTTGTGCAGGTACAATTTTAATTCCGCAAAAACGCTGCACGTCACCTATTCCCCCCCCCCCCCATAGGTGAAGGTTGTTGACACTAGGTGGACTTTCAAGTGGTATCAAAGCCAGGTTACTCATCAAAAAGGTTAACACCTTGAGTTGAATCCTGCCGCTAGTGTCAAGAAGAAGGCAAACATCTACTATGGACGGGCTCAAGTTCACAGGCAAGATCCCAGTGTGCACCAGGCTCAACTTTCCTATCTGGAAGGAAAGGATCAGGTTCTACATGGAAGCAGTTGATCCTCGACTCTTCATGATCGTGGAGGAGGGACCTTATGTCCCTACTAAGGTCTCCACCATAGATCCTACCAAGAAAGTGCCAAAGAAAATTTCTAAAATGGGCAAGGACGAGATGGTGCTGGTGGGACTTGACAAGAAGGCGCAGAACATTCTGGTCAGCGCAGTCGATGACTCAATGATGCAGAACTTCTGCAATTGCAGGACAGCAAAGGAGATCTGGCACTGCCTGATTATCCTAATGGAGGGCACTGATGAAGTGAGGGATTATCGGAGATCCCTTCTAAACCAGAAATATGAGGCCTTCAGACAAGGGCCTAAGGAAGAGATCGGAGTCACCTTCGAGAACTTCCTCAAGATTGTCAATGCCCTCAAAGGATATGGAAGAGTGTTCACTGATGGTGAACTTAATGATAAATTCCTTAGGTCCCTTACTAAGGAATGAGAAACAAAAATCTGTGCCATCCGAGAGTTTGGCAGACTAGCTGAAACAGACCCGCAAATTCTGTTTGGGAAGCTGATGTCCTATGAGCTTCAACTGAACACCAGGAAAGCAGAAGAAGAAGCAGAGAAGGCTGCAGCCAAAGAAAAGACTGTGGCTCTAAAAGCCATTCACTCCAGAAAAGGCAAGGGTGCGGTTTCATACCGTGCCACGAAAAAGGATGAGGAGGAGGACTCCGAGCCATGCTCCTCCAGCTCAGAGCTGTCTGAGGAGGATTTCTCCCTCATCACCCGAGAATTCAAGAAGTTCCTCAAGATGAGGAATCAAAGAAAGAAAGACGGCTTCTCCTCCAGGCATCAGAAGAAAAATTATTCTTCTGACAGGTATGCTTCTAAACCGAACAAACATCGCTCCTCTGACATCATTTGTTTTGGATGCAATAAGCCAGGACACGTCGTGGCCGACTGCTACCAAGGCAAGAGAGAAAAAGGGAAAGGAGAGGAGCTCAAATCCTCTAGAGATAAGAAGAAAGAGCGGAGCTACATCGCCAAAAGGCCAAAGACACTGAGTGAGTCTGATTCCTCAGACTCCAGTGATGATGAGGAAGCCTACTTCGGGCTGGTGGGTCGCTCCGACTCAGAAGGAGAATGCCCCCCATTTACTGGGAAGGTAAAAGCTCACACCCCTCTCTCCGACTCTAAATCTGATCCTGAGTCTCAGGATGATGAACCTGAGGATAGCCTTTCGGCCCGTGAAGCGGAGCTCCTCGAGAAGTACGAGCTTCTGCTCAACACTTTCGAGGAGTGCCGTAAGAGATTGAAGGCTGAGAAAAAGGAAGTGAAATTCCTTAAGGGTGAGTGTGTCTCCCTAAGGGAAGAGGTCACCAGTTTGATTTCTCTCCGACAGGAGCACCTTGACCTGACTTCAAAGTATTCAGAGTCTCTTAAGATCCTTGATCTTAAGCAGGAGGAAGTCGACAAGTTGGAAGAACAACTTGCGGCTGAAAGGAAGATCGTCAAGAGCTTCTCTATGCCAAAAACAGGTCTTCCAGTAGTTGATACCTTCTCTGCTCAGGCCAAAGGAGCTGGCTTGGGGCATGTAGGGGTATCTGGTTCCTCATCCAGGAGAAACAGGAATCAGAGGAAGAATAAGGCCGTCAAGAAGGCCTCTGCTGATGAAAAGGGAAAGGTTCCCTCAGTCCTATTGCGTTCAGAAATCCTAGCTTTCCTTGCAACCAACAAGCCTTTGGCCTTGGCGTTCAGAAGGCCTCTGTGGACTTCAACAGTCGTAAGGAAGCTAAGCTGGGAACTAGTCGTGAGACGATTATTACGGGCTTGAAAGGGTCGAGCAGGACTTTGATGTCTGCTCTTCAGGTGGTGAAGGCAGTTCGCGCTGGAGCAGAGCTATTTTTCATGCTAGTGGAGGTTGCAAATCCTAAGCCTATGATGGATAGTATTTCAGTGTTAGCTGAGTACCCTGATGTGTTCCCTGTCGATCTTCCTGGAGCCCCTCCTCAACAGTAGATGGATTTCACCATCGAGCTAGTGCCAGGTGCTAAACCTGTGTCACGCTCTCCGTATCGTCTAGCACCTAAGGAAATGGCGTAGCGGAAGGTTCAACTGCAAGAGTTGTTGGAGCAAGGGTATGTGCGTCCAAGTTCGTCTCCTTGGAGCGTACCGGTCCTTTTTGTTAAGAAGAAGGATGGAAGCTTGAGACTTTGTATTGATTATCGGGAGTTGAACAAGATAATGGAGAAGAACAAGTACCCGATCCCAAGGATTGATGATCTTTTTGATCAGTTAGTCGGGTCAACGGTGTACTCAAAGTTGGATCTCAAGTCTGGATAATATCAGCTGAGGATAAGGGAGAGTAATATCCCCAAAATAGCATTAATTACGAGATACGGGCATTACGAGTTACAATCATGCCATTTGGGCTGACAAATGCGGCATTGGTGTACATGGATTTTATGAATAGGACTTTCAGGGAGTACTTGGACCACTTTGTGATCGTCTTCATCGACGACATTTTGGTGTACTCGTAAAGCGAGGAGGATCACTTCAAGCATCTACATTTGGTGTTGGAGACGCTAAGGAGGAATCAATTGTATGTCAAGTTCTCCAAATGCGAGTTTTGGTTATCCTCAGTGGCGTTCCTTGTTCACATAGTCAGTAGAGAGGGAATTACAGTGGATCCGGCGAAGATTGTTGCGATACGAGAGTGGCCTGTGCTTTCTACGGTAGCGGAAGTCCGGAGCTTTCTAGGGCTTACCGGCTATTACAGGCGCTTAATGGAGAACTTATAGTGGATAGTGTTACCCCTCACTACTTTGATGAGGAAGGAGCAAAAGTTAGTTTAGACACCGGAGTGCGCACGAGCTTTTGAGGAGTTAAAGTGTCGGTTGACCACTGTGCCTGTGCTGAGTTCGCCGAGTGATACCGAATGTTTTGAAATTTATAGCGATGCTTCGGGCAGTGGCTTGGGTTGTGTGCTAATGCAACATGAAAGTGTGATAGCGTATGGCTCGCGATAGCTGAAAGTGCACGAGTGGAATTATCTGGTCCATGACTTGGAGTTAGCTGTGGAGGCACTATTGTATGAAGTGAAGGTCGATATCTATACCGACCACAAAATCCTGAAATATTTGTTGGATCAGAAGGATCTAAACATGCGACAACGTAGATGGATGTAGTTCCTGGGGGACTACACATTCAAGATCCATTACGTGTCTGGTAAAGGAAATGCGGTTGCCGACGAGTTGAGTAGCAGGGCCCCAGCTCAAGCCAATTGGCTGTCAGTCCATGACAAATGGTTTGTTCGGGAGTTGGAGGCATTGGAGATCTCTTGCGTAGACAAGCAGTCGAGTCCTGAAGCACTATTGAACTGGATGGAAGATCAATATGACCTGGATGATCGGGTTCGGCAGGCTTTGGATGTGGATAGCAGTATGAAATAGCTCATGATAGAGTCTTTGGATCGGTCTAATTCCCAATATGAGGTTGTGGATGGATTGCCTTGGAAAGACGGTCGTCTGTGCGTCCCAAATGTGGGCACTTTGCGGGTGGAATTATTGTACGAGGCGCATCATACCAAGTATACGATTCACCCGGGAAGCACGAAGATGTACCGCGACGTGAATAAATTGTTCTGGTGGCTATAACTGAAGAAGGATGAGGCACTGTACGTGGCAAAGTGTCAGACGTGCGCCTTGGTGAAGGCGGAATGCCAAAAGCCGGGAGGATTCTTGAAGTCCATGCCTATTCCAAAGTGGAAGTTTGACGACATTACTATGGACTGTACACGGGCTTCCAAAGTCTCAAAAAAGGAACGACGCCATTTGGGTGGTCGTAGATCGTATAACGAAGGTGTCGCACTTCATTTCGCATAGGAAGGATGATCCCATGGAGAAACTGGAGAAGTTATATGTGGATAACATAGTACGGCTTCACGGTGTGCCCCGCAACATTGTGAATGATCGATATGGGCGTTTCACGTTCAATGATTGGAGGTTGGTGCAGCAGATGTTGGGAACAAAACTGAATTTCAGCACAGCCTTTCATCCGCAAACGGATGGGCGGACCGAGAGCGTCAATAGTACGATTGAAGACATGCTTCGCATCTGCGTCCTGGACTTTGGGAAATAGTGGGAAGACCATCTATACTTGGTGGAGTTCGCGTACAACAATAGTGTTGCAGGCTAGTCCTTTTGGGGATTATGGTGATCGACGTAACTAACGCAACACTCTCTGATAACTCTCACTCCACGTTCAAGCCTTAAACGCAGCAACAACACAATTTGTGTTTCCAATATTCAGAGATTACGGAGAGTTCGCAAAGCCCTTCAAGATAATAGTAAGGCGATAGGCCAAGGTCCTCTCAAGCGAAAGGAACCCACATAGTTCGGTCGAGCATTCTTGTACCAAAAGAGAATCCACCGAAAACAAAAGATTCGGACAAGGGTGGTTCTCTCCCAACAAAATAAAATGAGCGCCGCCATGCCTGAAAACTTAAACGGAAAAAAGAAAACACCAACAAGATCTATGAAGAAATTGACCACGAAAATTCAAGCGTTTCACAAGCCACGCAACACGCAAATGCCGCAAGATCTATCAAGAGGGAAAATCACAGAGTAGAAGATATATTCGTTACCCAACCGAAATGGATGATTCCGATTACTCTCTACTTGGTTCGACCTTCAACGGCTCCACCGGAGTCACGCCGGATGGAGAGGAACTTGTCCTCCTTCGTCGCTTCACGCCGGGGTTTAAGAATCCACAACAACAAGCCTTTGGCCTTGGCAGAATTTCTTCAAGGAAGGGGTTGATCATTTTTTTTTGGTGAGGGGGAAGGTGGTGGTCGGGTTTGTATTGAGGAGGATAACCGTCCTTGGTGTGGTTGATGAAGGTGCCCGTTTTGGGAGAGGTATTGAAGGCTTTGTCGAATATTTGAAAGGAGGGGGTAGAGAGGGGGAAAGAAAGGGGGAGGTCGAAATTTTGGAGAGGAGGAGAGGAGAGGAGGAGGAAACGAATTTTCCAAGAGGGGCAGAGAGTGAAGGGGGGAAAATTCAAATTTTGAATCCTTGGTTTTCAATTTTTTCATTCTCTACTCAATCCTTCATGAAAAGGGCTATATATAGGCTACACCACTCAATCTCCACCATACAATATTAAACCACTCAAGATGGCTAATGGCACCCATCATGTCATAACAAAATAATAATTAAAGACATTAAATAAAGATAGCAATTGATGGTTATAGGCACCCATCATACATGAAATTAAATAACATTGCAAAATAAAATAATAATAAAACAAAACATAAAAAGTGACTTAATAATTAATAATAATTTATCAATAATTATTATTAATTATTAATATATTGGTTTGCGTCGCGGGCGGATATTTTGGCGTCGCTTCACATGGTCATCATGGCGCCTCAAGTCTTAATCTGGAGGCGGAGAAAAATCTTTCGTAAGCACGTCGTCATCGTCTTCAACATGTTGAGGGCCGTCGTCTCCATCAATCATCCCCCGCTCAAAAGTACTCATCACCGATGAGTAGATCTGATTGTACAGGTGCGGGAAAGCATCATCCATTAGAACCACGAAGCGGCACAAATCACCACTAGGAGAGGAGGGCACAACAACCTGGAGTATCCTGTCATGCAAAAATATGTCCCTAGGGAACCTTGGTAATACATTAGGAAATAAAGGAAAACAAAATTCATCATCAACAACCAACGTATCCTCCAGTGAAGACTGATGAAGATAGCGATCCTAGCACAAACTCACTACCCATACCCAAAGAGAACAAAGTGGAAAATATATACGGAAAGATAGATATTTCAAGTGGTATAGAAGCATGAAGCGTAAAATATGAAATGACGGAAATAGAATCTATGTCCCAATCAGTGGAAAATTCTAAAAGAAATATCATTTTTCCAAACTCCCTTAAGATTCGCAAAGGATGGACTTGCTGATTCGTTAATATTTTTAAGGTGTCGGGGGGCATCCGTTCTAGGGTGAGACAAGCCAAAACCAAATCATCCACATAACGGTGGGAGACTCTCCGATACAAACTAGCAAGTAATTTAAAGAATGCATTTTGATAAACTAAGATGTTAAGAATGCGCCTAATTAAATTAAAACCATGAGGGGTGAACCCATGCGCAACATGACTTGAATTAACAGTAGAAAATAACAGGACTAAGTCTGGTGGCACGGGTGCTTTAAATTCATTAACGATTTCCGTGGAGTCCAACGTCGTAGTTTTAAATTTAGATTTAAATTTTGATTTAAAAATTTCACAAAGAAATGCCTTCGGAAAACGCTCATCACCAACTATAGAGTTGGAAGCTCCCAGAGTTGAAAGGTAGTGCGGGAGACACAACTCAACATACCCAACTACGTCCACTAAAGTGTGCATGCACGGATCATCAAAAGGCGGAGGATAAATGCAAGTGACCGGGCTTGGCAAATAATTGTGTCTAGGGGACACCACATCAAAACGTACAATCGCCATGGAATCACTAGCAGTCCAAAACGAAGCCTTACCCAGCGCCAATCGGTCAGATGAACGGTCCACCGTAGGAACAACATAGTCAGATCTATGAAAAGTAGTGGAAAGACCGAACGTGACAACTAACAAATCCCTCACACACATCTATCTGGGTAAGTCTAATGGGGGAGCTGGATAATTAAACATCTCCAGATATCTCGGGCTAGAAATTACAAGCTCGTTCCCTAACAAGTCATCTAATTGAGTCAAGTTAACCGGAGGAGGAGTCGACATGGTCGATTCCGGAGGAGGAACTAAATCATACTCACCATCAAAACACGGATTTAACGTCCAAGAAAAATCCTCCGGGTGCAAGCCATCAAAATCAAAGGAAAAATCAAACAGTAGATTTGTCCTTACCGAAAACTCAGCCAGATCGTCATCATCTAATTCACTATCAAATAAACATTCATCACGGGGTGACTCTACCAACTCAACCGACATGTCTTCCAACCCACTAGATAATTCGTCTAAATGAGAATCAGTATTGGTCTCAAAAGTAGGCAAAATCATACTCGACAAAATTTCTAATCCATTTTGAGCTTCTAGCGAAGTAGCTAACATCAAAGAAATGTCTATCGGGTGCCCAGTGCTACCGTCATCCACAAATAGCCTTCCCACACAGGGTAAATCTTCGAAAACGTCACATCCTTCGCTAACCAAATCTTCCCATGAAGTAGGTACATTGTCTAAATCAAGATGGAGGGTTGGGCAAATCGAATCCCGGGGAGAATCTAAATTAGTATGACCCTCAAGCAACGATGATAATATCAATGAACTATCTCCCGGATGTGCACCACTAAGATTATCCTAAGATAAACATCCATCCCAAGGTGACTCTTCCAACACCGTTGAAACATCTACCAATCCTGGATCAATCATTATAATATTGTGATCCTCACTCGCACTTATCTGACTGGATTGATCTAACGGGGAAGCTAAATAAATGGGCACCTCGATATTTTTCGGGATAGAAGAAACTAGCTTGTATTCCAGCAGGTCATCCCCTAAATTAGTAATAGGTAAGCTCTCAACATAGGGTGACTCTGCCAGAAATGCCTTCTGACTCAAGGTCATCAGAAGACTCCATAACTCTCAAGGGAGATGCCTCAGAAACATCGCCGAAAGGAAAAGGAGATGATTCCTCAGAGGATAAATTCTCGTCCAGGTCACTAGGGTAACCAATCTCCTCATCGTCACTCAAATCGCCAGTGTATTCAGCCTCATCCTCAATGACAGGCACAGTACTAGACACCTCCTCAAACTCAACAGGAGAGTCAACGACTAATTCAGGCAACTTGGGGAGAGACTTAATAGGGCCTAAGGGCGTAATCAGGGTAGCATTCTCAATAGATCCAAGATCAGGAGCGCCACTTGACAGATATGTCGTAATCATTTACCTACTTTTATGGGTTGGACTACTCTCAGCTTGCGGGCTCATGGCAGTCCTAGCAGTCACATGTACAGAACTCGAGATAGGGGACCTCACTTTTTCCCTTCCTCTATAGGTGGGTGCAGGTACGCTAGCGGTAGCTCTACCGACCTGGGGAAAGGACCTATCCTAGGATAATATATCACTCCTATGATCCGGCTTAGTTCTAGTGCCATAACAATACTGGCTATCAGACGTCGGGTTAGTACTGAGGGGTAGGGGGAATCAAATTTCGCTGAGAGAATTGTTCCGCATGTGCGGCCAAGCATAAGGATAGCTACCGGCACCGCGCTGTTTCTCTTCGTTCAGCCAAAACTCGCGGGTTCGACCTCTTAACCGCTCTCGGACTACACTAACCTTTAGGTATTCACCCAATTGGTTATATTTGAAATAAGTTTCTACCCCCTCAAGCCAGTATCTAAAATACTTGGGATCTCCATAACCATCATAGGTAAAAATATTAGTGTGTTCATAAGTCAGGGGATGATTGGAAGCGTTAATGTCGAAAGCCATTTCAGTGTGAATCGGAGAGGACACACGATCCGGATTTTGTGTGAATGCAAAGAAAGGGTACCTGAACAACTAATTCTAGGAAAGATAGAATTGTTCCCGCTTAGCCACTAAGATTATAATTATATAAAATAGATTTTCTTGCTCGAAAAAATATGAGGTTTATTAAATTTTTTTTAAAAATTTGACTACAAAATAAGAAATTTACACCACTATTGGTAGACCACAAAATTGTTTTTGTTAAATTTTCAAATAAACAAACTAGAAACGTACGTGTCGGCATGTAAATAAAAGGGGGAGGGTTCCAATTAAGAAATTAGCGTGAACCCCCTCTGATACCAAATTGATGCAGGCTAGTCCTTTTGGGCGTTAAGGGTATCGACGTAACTAACGCAACACTCTCCGATAACTCTCACGCCACGCTCAAGCCTTAAACGCAGCAATGACACAATTTGTGTTTCCAATATTCAAAGATTACAGAGAGTTCACAAAGCCCTTCAAGATAATACCAATGCGATAGGCCAAGGTCCACTCAAGCGAAAGGAACCCACATGGTCGGTCGAGCGTTGGTGTACCAAAAGAGAATCCACCGAAAACAAAAGATTCGGACAAGGGTGGTTCTCTCCCAACAAAATAAAACAAGGACCTCCACGCCTCACGAACTTAAACGGAAAAAAGAAAGCACCAACAAGATCTATGAAGAATTTAACCATGAAAATTCAAGCGTTTCACAAGCCACGCAACACGCATATGCCACAAGATCTATCAAGAGGGAAAATCGCAGAGTAGAAGATATATTCGTTACCCAACCGGAATGCATGATTCTGATTACTATCTACCTGGTTCGAACTTCAACGGCTCCACTGGAGTCACGCCGGATGGAGAGGAACATGTCTTCCTTCATCGCTTCACACCGGGGTTTAAGAATCCACAACAGCAAGCCTTTGGCCTTGGCCGAATTTCTTCAAGGAAGGGGTTGATCGTTTTTTTTTGGTGAGGGTGAAGGTGGTGGTCGGGTTTGTATTGAGGAGAATAACCGTCCTTGGTGTGGTTGATGAAGGTGCCGGTTTTTGGAGAGATATTGAAGGCTTTGGTCAAATATTTGAAAGGAGGGGGTAGAGAGGGGGAAAGAAAGGGGGAGGCCGAAATTTTGGAGAGGAGGAGAGGAGAGGAGGAAACGAATTTTCCAAGAGGGGAAGAGTGAGGAGGGGGGGATTCAAATTTTTAATCCTTGGTTTTCAATTTTTTCATTCTCTACTCAATCCTTCATGAAAAGGCCTATATATAGGCTACACCACTCAATCTCCACCATACATTATTAAACCACTCATGATGGCTAATGACACCCATCATGTCATAACAAAACAATAATTAAAGACATTAAATAAAGATAGCAATTGACGGTTATAGGCACCCATCATACATGAAATTAAGTAACATTGCAAAATAAAATTATAATAAAACAAAACATAAAAAGTAACTTAATAATTAATAATAATTTATTAATAATAATTATTAATTATTAATATATTAGTTTGCGCCGCGGGCGGATATTTTGGCGTCGCTTCACATGGTCATCACGGTGCCGCAAGTCTTAATCTGGAGGCGGAGAAATATCTTCCGTAAGCACGCCGTCATCATCTTCAACATGTTGAGGGCCGTCGTCTCCATCAAATAGTTACCAGGCGAGCATTCAAATGGCGCCCTTCGAGGCCCTTTATGGTAGGAGATGTCACACATCATTCTCTTGGTTGGAAACAGGTGAGTCAAAGTTGTACAAGCTACAAGAGGTGGAAGATGCTACTTCGTTGGTGCGAACCATTCAGGAGAGGTTACTAATCGCTCTGGACCGCCAGGCTATGTACTATAATGCCAAGCATAGGAACGTGGAGATTGTTGTTGGCTATTGGGCGTACTTGAAGATTAAGCCGTTCAAGGGTTTCTCGCGGGTGCGGTGATTGAAGAAACTAAGCCCGAGGTACGTTGGACCGTTTGAGGTTCTGGAGCGTTTTGGTGAAGCAGCGTATCAGTTGAAGCTATCAGTGGAGATTAGTGGTCCACACGATGTATTCCATATACCGGTGCTACGGAAGGCGGTGTAATAACCTTCGCATGTGATCGCAATGGATCAAGTGCCGGTGGATAATAGGTTGACGACAAAGGTCAAGCCCGTACGAATTGAGGACTCGGAAGTCAAGTGGCTACGCAACAAAGAGATCAGGATGGTCAAGGTCCGTTGGGGTAATTGCAGTCGTGAAGAGCTCTCTTGGGAGCGAGAGCAGACCATGCGTGAGTAGTACCCGGAGTTATTCCACTCAGGCACCGTTTAAGTTTGTGTATTTATCTTTCCTTTATGTAATTTTGGGAACGAAATTCTTTTAAGAGGGAGAGAGATGTAATGCCCCGAAACTCAAAAGAGCGCCGGAGGCGTTTTGAGCCAAGTTTGGAATTTGGCAGGGGGCACACGGTCCTGGGACACAGGCATGTACCAGGGCATGTCGTGCTTGGTTCAACGATCTGGTCGAGAGGTCGACGAATTTTGGAGTCAACGATTGTCGAGCAGCGAACACGGCCTGGGACATGGGCGTGTCACAGGCTGCGTCCTTCTCAGGTTGAAGTTGGGCTGCGGTATGGTTGATACACGGGGTCGGCACACGGGCCGTGTCAGGTAGACACGGGCGTGTCATTTGGAAAACAGGCTTATCCAAGACCCGTGTCCTTCACGGGTTGGTGTTGGGGCTATGTCGATGGAGGAACATGGCCAACCACACGGCCGTATACTGGTATACACGGGCATGTCAAACCGGACACGGGCATGTCGAGAACCCGTGTCCTTTGCAGGACATGTCAGTTTCGACGGCGAATGGGGAACACGGCCCTGGACACGGGCGTGTCACAGGCTATGTTCGGCCCAGATTTTGCATTTCAACTCCAGATCGTGGCCGTTCGTTTCCTTATTTTAGCATCCGACGGCTGGGGTATGTTCCTGCTGGAATATACCATGGAATAGGGTTTCAAATCCCTCATTTCTTTCACTTAGTCTCTTTCTAAAGTCTAGAGAGAGGGGAGAGCAAGGAAGAAGAAAGGAGGCTAGATCCGATCACCGGCGGTGCTTCGGAGCTCCAAATCGTGAGCCGACTTCGGATCTATGGAGGCAAGGAGATTGCAGTGCTTTTCATCCGCATACATTTCCATGTCGCCAAGTAAAAATGCTAGGGTAACGATTCTCATCCTAGGATATGTGAAGTCCTCTTTTCCCTTGAATATGAAGCCCGCTCTCGCGAGTTTGCGGTGAGTGTGAGGCGTTGCTTTGGGTAGACATGAATAGTCCCCATTGTGTATATGTAGAGTCCGTAATCGAGAACGGATATAGGCATGATGTGTGAAGCCTACCCGAACAAGTTGGTCTGGATCGGTAATGTTGCATTGCATGAATGGCTGGAGAAGACTCTGCGCGAATGTTTGCTTTTCAGGTTTTCTATGTGGTGGATTGCAACAGACAGCCTTGGGGATTAACTCCAAGGTGCACCCAGAAAACTGGGCAGATACGTGATTCTGCCAACATGGTGGCCTGGGAGCCAACTTGAACATAATCGGGTTATGTGAAGTGTGTGATGGGAACGGGACTCGGAGAAGCTTGACCCGTACAGACGGCTTAAGTTGACGTTACGGTGTGAGCAATGGGTTAGGCGGAACCATACCCGATCTATATGGTTCGGTTAGAGAGACCTAAGGTACATGGTACTCACCGTTGGCATAGATGGAGGGTCTTAGGCAGTGGCCAGAAAGACCAAATGCTCATGATATATTGCCATCCAAGGGGCGGTGGTGAGTCAGCAGACTTTGACCGTGTTCACCGAGAATGTGCCCGGAGAGCACAGGGTGTAAGGCCGTGCGTGCCCATGCATATGATGAAGTGTTTATTCACTATACTACTTGATTATGCTAACAAAGTGCAGGAAAAGAGCATCGCCTCCACGAATATGAGGGTGGGATCGTTATAATTTGGTAAGCATAGATGACCGTTGCTTTTGTTTCCACCGTGGCGGTGGATTGTGCTTGCAGGTGCTGCGAACCCGAGCGGTAAATAGCGATCTAAAACTTAAGTTGCTGAGCCAGCCCTTGAAGGTCAAATGTTTAGTGTTTACTTGTTTATTCATGTGTGACCGGCCTGCATGCCGTGGTATGGAAGACACGTTTTATTTGAGCAAACAATTGTAAGGACTTAAGGCCATTATACTTGTATATTGTACTTCATTCTTATTGGGTTTTGTAGTGGACATTCATGCTTGTGGTTGGGTTCTTTAATTTGCAAATTTTAAAAATTGCTTCCACTAGAATGACTCTGTGTAGGTCGTTGGTAATTAGTTGGATGGTTTCCATTGAGTAGCCACCCGGTCTATCTGTGGTATATGGCGTCGGGCCCTGGACGGACATACTACTATGTGCTATGTGACGGATCGGGGGTGTTATAAACCAGAACTTGGAGTTTGCGGTGGATGATTGGGTGTACCTCAAGATGAAACTGTTTAAAGGCATATCAAGGACTAGACGTTTAAAGAAGCTTTGTACGAGATATGTTGGGACTTTTTAGATGTTGGAGCCGATTGGCGAAGTCGCCTATTGTTTGGCTCTTTCGCCGGAGTTGAGCAGTTTGCATGATGTATTTCACATCTCAGTGCTGCGGAAGGCTATCCAAGATCCCTCACAAGTGGTAGCTGCGAATCAAGTGTCGGTTAATTGTGGGTTAACGATGAAGGTCAAACCCATTCGCATTGAGGAGGTGTAAGTCAAGCAATTTCGTAACAAAGCCATCAGAATGTTCAAAGTCAGTTGGGACAATTATGACCAAGAAGAGTTGTCTTGGGAGCGCAAGAAAACTATGAGGGAGGAGTTTCGCGAGCTTTTTCCCTAAGGTAACCTGATGTATTGCTACACTTTTTGTTTTACTGTAACATTAAATTTCAGGATGAAATTTCTTTAAGTGGCGGTGATTTGTAACGCCCCAGGTTCAGGTAATGCTTTTTGGAAGGTATCGTGCGGCGGTAGAGCTACCGCTGGCGGTACGTCGGTGTTCTCCACGATCTCAACTCTATCGATGCTCTCGGCATCTCAGCACATGCTAGCGTCAGGCGGTAATGCATACCGCGTGGCGGTAGTCCGGGGAAGCGCGAGCGCTCGGTGGTAGCGGAAGCGCGGGGCGGTAGCCCGACGATTTATTTAACAGAGCTCTTGGGTTGCTAATGAGTGGCGTTAACCCTACCGTATGCCGTAGAATAGTTTTGTTGTTTCCTTCCGAACACGTAAACTACCACGCGGCGATAGTTTTCTAATGCGTGGCGGTAGCTTAACAGTTATGACGTTACCATGTGTCACCGTGCAATTGGTGTTCTAAGCGGTGGCGTCCTCGAGAAGCCGAACGATTGGACTACCGAGTGGTGGTAACTTCCTACCGCACGGCGTTAGTTCTTGTAAACTTAATTCTAGGAGGAATCAGGACCATCCACTGATTTTATTTGGAGATCTGATGGCTGGTGCGTGCCTCTGCGGGTATATAGCCTGGAGTTAGGTTTTCCCAACTCATTTCTTACTTGACTCACTCTTTCTAAGTACTAGAGAGAAAAGAGAGTGTAGAGGGAAGAATAAGGAAGAGATCCCACAGCCATTGGAGTTCTGAAGCTCCGATTCGCAAGACGAGTACGAATTTGTGGAGGCAAGGTCATTGCGGTCACGTCCATCCATATAGATCTTGGGCATGACACCGAAGAAATCGCAAAGGGTAGTACTTATCTACTTTGACATGTGAAGTCCTATTCCTTTTGCATAGGAAACTCTCTCCCGCGAGTGTGTGGTGAGCGTGTGGTATTCCTTCAGGTAGATATGGATTATCCGTGTAGTTTTGCATTTATAGTTCAGAATCGAAGTACAGACATAGGCATGGTGTGTGAAGCCCATCTGGACGGGTTAGTCTGGATTGGTGATGTTTCATTATGCATGTGTTGCCAGAGAAGACTCCGTGAAATTTGCTTTTTGGGTTTCTACACGGTAGATTGCAGCATGGAACTTTGGGGACTAACTCCAAGGAGCACACGGAAAACTCGGCAGAAACGCATTTCTGCCAAATACTGTGCGCTGGTAGATTTACAACCAACGGTAGCTCTATGAAAGTGTTGTTGTGAGGCCTGTCTCGTGGAGACCTGGGCGCTGGTGTGTGGGGCTGCATGCTCTGGGAGCCCAGCTTGGTGGCCTGAGAGCCGAACTTGTGCATTACCGGGTTATGTACTATTGTATGATCGATATGTTGGGACTCGGGGAAGCTTGACCTGCGTCAATGGCTTAAGTTGACATGGCGGTGTGAGCAACGGGTTGAGTGGAACCGTACCCGCTTTATGTGGTTCGGTTAAAGAGTCCTACGGTTCTTGGAACTTACTGTTGGCATAGAAGGATGAGTCTTAAGATTCGGATGGAAAGACTCAAATGCTCACGATGTTGACATCCTGGGGGGGGTGGTGAAGACTTGTATTGGACCAGAGTCACTAAGAATGTGCCCTGAGAGCACGGGGTGTGTGGCCATTCGTGCCTACACCTGTGGTGAAGTGTGCTTAAACTGCACTTTCATTTCTATGTTGGTTATTACTAATACGATTGCAGGGAAGCAGCACTGACACCCCAAGTATGGGGTGGGGTCATTATAATTTGGTCAGCTTTCGCTGGGCATGGCGTTGTTTTGCCACCTGCCATTGGATTGTTCTTGTCGGAACAGGTGAGCCTAGTGGCAAATAGCGGGCTGAAGCCCTTGTTGATGTGCTGGCCCTTTAAGGCTAAAGCGAAGTGTTTTCCTTTAATACACTAAGTGGCCGGCCGACGTGCAAAAGTATGTAAAACACTTTTATTGAATATGAATGTTGTAAGGCCATAAGGCCAAGATGTTGGATCCCTAGTTGGATTTGGACTAGGCTCACTAAGTTAGGATGTTTGACCCAACATGTATAACCAAGGTCATGATTGTGTCCTACAGTCTAGGCCATGTCCTTAGAGTCAACACCACATGGACAAGCAATCAACAGACTACAAAAGACTCAAGACTTAGAGAAATATCAAAGACTCAGAAAATGAGTTCGACGTTCGTAGAACTCAGGTCGACGAAAGTCATGCTCAGCTCGACGAAATCAGAGACAATCCTTTGTGCTGAGCTCGACGAACTTGAATCTCAGGTCGACGAATTCCAGAGTATACTTCAACACCAAGTCCAGAATGCTTCACTTAGTTCGCAGGTCGACGAACGTAGTTCTCAGGACGATGAACTTAGTTCTCAGGTGGACGATCTTTGGGTATTCTACTTCAACATCTTATTCCAGAAACATCTTAGTATTTGAAGTCCAGCTTCACGCTCCAGTCGATGAAGTTAGAATATCAGCTTGTCGAATTTGGATCTTAGTTCGACGATTTTTTTATCATCTACTTCAACACTATAAGACCAGAAACAACTAAGCGTTATAAGTCCAGAATCACACTCCAGTCGACGAACTCACCTTCTCTGCTCGACGAACTTAGACCACAGTCTTGGCAAGAATTATCAAATAGCAGTTAGAAGTTCTCATCTAGACGAAACTAGTTCTCAGGTCGACGAACCCAGTTCTGAGGTCGATGATTTCTGGACATGTTACTTCAACATTCTCAAGTCCAAGAGACATAGAGTTATGTTATTCAGTCGATGAAGTTATATTCTCAGTTCGACAAACTTGATGCACAAAATTGACGGGTCTAGGGAAAGTAATTGTCAGCTCTTAGGTCAATGATCTTGATCTCTGTTCGACGAACTCTGGATACAGATCGACGAATTCTACTCAACGAATTCTGTAAAGTTCCAGACTTAGAGATTTCCCTCCCTCCGTCTCTTTTCTGGTGCAATAATTCCTGAGTAATCAATGCATAAATATTCTCTGAATATTACCATTAGAAGCAAGAATTAATTACGATCTTCATCAGGATTATTGCTTGCCATTTTCCCATGGGACAGTTGGTGAAACCAATCAATGCAAATATTCTCCATACCGTCAGAATTCAATGTAGAGAGGAATTCAAATTTCAAAAGAAAATACATATGGAAAATATAAAAGGAATTTTCTTGCTCTTCTAAAATAGAGCTCTCTAGCAGAAGTCAAAAAATAATACTGTGAATAAGGATCTTCATCTCTCTCGACAGCATACAGAGAATACACAGACTACTGAGCTCATAGGGCAACCACACTGTCAAGAGACAAAAAGCTCTAGCCCTAGACCAGAGAAAACAATAGTAAGCTGAAGAAGAAGAAGAACAACCATTCAAGATCAAGAGTCTTCTTCTGTGTTCATCTAGGATTCTTCAAAGGATAACAAACAATCTATCTTTCAAGAAGTTCCTGGAGTTCATTTGGTCAAAGCAAAAACTGAAGACCTATCACCCTACAACAAAGCTTCACCTTCCTGAACCATTCAACATCTCGGGGGAGCATTTGCTAACATCTAAATCCACAAGAGTCTTCTCAGTTGTTTTGAGAAAGAGAAGGCATATTCACTCTCTCATCCCCCACTGTATAAAGGTTTATTAACTCCCTTCAAAAGTTATTCCTGGTTGCAAGTCACCTGACCAAAAGACTTGAGGTTTGATTTTTGAGCACCTGATCAAAAGATCATTGGTGGCATACACCTGATCAAAAACCTTAGTGGATTTCTACCAGGGTGGTAGAAGAGTGGATGCACCCAGGTTGGGGAACCACTATAATATTCTTGTGTTGTCTGTGTTGCCCTTTTCTTTTATTCTTGTTGTGGCTGTGCCAATTTAGTTTGATGTGTTTGTGATATTTTATATTTGCTGATCTTGTGTTAGATCAGATTATTTTAGGACTAAGGTTTATTTACAGCAAAAGTTTTAAAAACCTCAAGATACTCTATTCACCCCGCCCCCTAGAGTATACCAGATCTAACCCCTAACTTTCAATTGGTATCAGAGCAAGGTTCCTTTGGTTGTATAAGGTAATCCTTGAACCAAATATCCTAAGTTAGATCTGCCTTTTTATTTCTACTAGAATTATACTCACAGCATGGCTGATGGGCTAAAACCCGAACAGGCAAGTGCACCTGTCGAATTGTAGTATCAAGGTCGTATTTAAACACGGGGTTGTCAAGTACTGCTACTCACGATTGAACTATTATCCTACCGAAAGAAAGTGGGTTTTGAGAATTTTTTTTCGTAGAAAAACTAAAGATAATTTTTAGATGGAAAACTTATAATAAAAGGTTAGCATTCGATCGAAGATTCACCATGAAACGAGATGAGGGAGATAAAAAAGTATAGTTTTAAACTTGCAAATCAAACTCGACCGTGACGGATCCGATATTAGGAAATAATCTCGCTAGAGCATTAAATCCCCTGACTTATAGACGTTTTGACCGAAATCTCTTTCAAGTCAAAAGTCCTAAAGCCGCATTATCGAGGTGACCCGCACTATTGGATTTGACTCCAATCCGGAAGATTTACGTCATCCGATCTCTAGGGTTGCGTTCAAATCCTTCCTTCTTTGAGTGATCTTTCAAATCAACGAGTCTCTCGACTTCTATGAAATGAGATCAAATGCCTACTACCGTATACCAGAAATACGGAGTCGACACAAAAAGCATCAAAGAAGGATCGAGAAGGAAATACAAAAAAAAATAAAACTACGAAATAAAAGATACCCTCATCTTACTTCATGGATCCTCACGATCAAATACTAAGGAAGATTAGCTACTCATAATGGAAATTGAAATCATAGTAAGATGAAAGAAATTTATTTTCATTACTTGCAAAAATAAAAGAGAACACAATATTTAAAAAGGACAATATTATATTAAGTTGAAAAAAAGATTACAATAATGAAAAAACTACAACAACAATGAAAAGAAAATAACAACTCACTAGCTCTTTTCCTCTCTACAACTCAACTCCAAAACTTCACTAAACCTCTTAACATAAAATTGCTTACAAAAATAAAATTCGCTCCCTAACAAGGGGGGGGGGGGGAAGGTGTTCCTTTTATGGGAGATGGAGAAGCTTCTAGATTAAGCGAAGAAAAGGGGTGGCCGGCCATGTATTGGGAAAAAGGTGCATGAATTGCATTTAATGATGGAGAGAGAGAGGGAAGGTTCATTGTATGCAATTTAATGGAAATAGTAATATCAAAATATCAAGGGGAATGAATGGAAGTGTGTAGAAGGGGCAAAGAGAGGGGACAGCCACTCCTTTTGGAATGGTGCATGTATCTAATTAATGAGGGGGAAGCGGAGGATGTGAGGTGGCCGGCCATGTGGAATAAATGGGCTGCTTGGTTTAGGTGGGCTGCTCCAAAGTCTCGGGTAGCATGTAGGGGGGCTGCATCATGATGTGGGCTGCTTGCAATGAAACTCGGGCTGCACATGAACATGTGGGCTGCTCTTGATAGCATGAAACTACAAAATATAACAAACTAAAATAAAGCGTTAGTCAAATAAAACTAAACATTACAAACATAACATAAATACTATCAATTAGTTTTAAAAAATAAAACATAAAATAATATAACTTGTTAAACAAGAACAAAAATACAAAACACATATAATAAAACTAAAAATAATAAAAACAAAACATGAAAGACATTAACAAGAAATAAAATAAAGCATGCATAAAAATACGTAAAACAAATAAATAAACTAGGAATTATGAATACTAAACTACCCAAAAACCAATAACTAAAAGTAGTCATCAAATTCCACCATGCTAGAGTTTTTGCTTACCCTCAAGCAAATATCATTTAAGAACTTGGGAATAATAAAAAGAAAACAAAACATTTTTAGGTTGCATGAATATGAAAAACAAAACATGAAAAAATAAACCATCCTAATTCCTATGTTATCAACTAGCGGGATGAGAAGTGCAAAATAGAAAACTTGAAAGTGGAAAACTAAAATTATCATTAAAACATAAGGAAGAATTACAAATTTCAAAATTCTTAAAACAAGGTATCCAAAATTAATGAAAATAAGATAAACAAAAATAGAAGTTCTAAATAAACGGAGCATTAACGAACTACTAGGTTGCTAAATAAAAATTAACCCTAAAACACCTCAAGGTAACCTCCAAAGAAATCCATCAATGATGGTGGTCATAGGCTTATCCGTTCACACTCTCTCCACTACGCGAATTTACGTTCTAAAGATTAATAGGACTTCTAATAGACGTTAAAACTTGGCTTAGGTAAATGATTAGGAAATGAAAACAAGGATAAACATGAGGGCTTAAACACTAAACCAAGGTTGAGCCCAAAAATAAACATAAAAACATGAAGAGAAATGATAAGTAATTCAAACAAACAAAAGGCCATAAAATTTTTTACTTTAATAAATTGGCCGCAAATAAACTTCATTTTTCTTTTTTTTCTCTTTTTTTTTCTCTTTTTTTGATTTGATAACATTTTGATAATAACATTTTTTCACTAAAGAGAGCTCCAAAAATAGGCTTTAAATTTTTTTTTCATTTCAAAGATAATACCCCCTCACAAAAATGATTTTTAAGCTTAAAGTTTTAGTGTGAAAATAGCAAAGGCATTTTGGCTTTGGAGCAACTAATGAAATAAAGGTGGAGCTAAATCAAATAAACATGGAAAATGCCCAAAATTGTTTTGCAATGGTAAATTTTTTGGTGGGAAAGAAAAGCTCAAACGAGTCAAAGGGTGGCCTAAATCATTCCTAAAGTACATAAAAACGACGCACATGCTTCGAGAGTAGCTAGGGAAAAGTTCTAGACACCAAGAAAGACTACCCCACAAATGAAAAATAATTAATATTACCTAGCAACAATTCATACGTAACTAACTGAATAAGAGGAGCAACTACAAATTGCTAACTTAAAAAGAGAAAATAGATGCCTATATTTAAGAACTAGAAACTAGTAAAATTAAGTTATGTTAAAATGATAAGTTTAGCAGACCTTTTCAAAGAAATCTATCTAGAACTACAAAATCGCATGGGCCTACACATCACTAGAAGAAACATAAAAATAAAGATGAAAATAATTTTTGATTTTGTTTTTCAAATATACTTTAGCAATTTTTTTTGGGGATTTTTGGATTTTGATTTTATAATTTTTAGGTTTTGAATTTTCTAGTTTTTTTTTTTGGATTTTTGATATAGTTAAATAAAAACAATACTCCAAAAAGGCTTAATATAACTATACTAATTTTTTGTGATTTCTGTGATTTTAAGACAACTAAACCCTCCCCCATGCTTAGATTCTTCATTGTCCTCAATGAAAGAAACAAAAAGAAAAACGAGAAAGAGAAGGAGACTGAGAAGGAGAGAAAATGCAAAAAGTAAATTAAATAAAAAGAACAGGACTTCCCCGGGTTTATGAGGCTGAATGTGGATGTCGCTTACCCATGCTTGTGCTTTTACATCACTTGATCATCAACAAACTTGAATTGATCCATCTTGAAATCTGCAACGTTGGAGCGGCGATGACGAACTTGCTTGGTTGGCCTCCGGAAGGAAGAGCAAAATAAAAGTAGAAAAAAAGAGTCCGTGGGCAGGTGCCCATGATTGTACTTTATTACAACAATTTAAAGTTCGAATAATAATAATAAAAGTCTTAGAATAAAATGAAATGTCTAACGTAAAATAAAGTTCCATGAAAGAAAACATTATGATATAAATAAAAGTTGTTCCGCAGGAGGAGATACATAATCATTTGAAAAAAAACAACTTTAAGCGATGGCCATTTACTTTAAAATCACCCTTATCCGGGTGCGAGAGTAGCACACTGCCATAAGGAAAAACCTGTTTGATAGTAAAAGGTCCGGACTAACGAGATTTCAGTTTTCCAGGGAAGAGACGTAAACGCGAATTAAAAAAAAGAACCTGATCGCCTGGTTTAAATATTTTAGGGTGGCGCAGGTTCTTATCGTGATAAAGTTTCGTGCATTCGTTATAAAGTTTGTTATTTTCATAAGCGTATGCTCTCCATTCATCGAGTTCATTCAATTGACTTTTCCTATGCTCGCCGACTGAGTGCGGATAGAAATTAAAAAATTTTATCGCCCAATACGCTCGGTGTTCTACTTCTTCCGGAAGATGACACTATTTTACATAGACCAATCAGAAAGGGGTACAACTGATGGCGGTCTTGTACGCTGTCCGATAGGCCAAAATAGCATCGTTTAATTTTAAGGACCAATCTTTACAAGAAGTAAAAACAGTTTTTTCCAAAATTCTTTTTAGTTCTCGATTGACTACCTCGACCTGACCGTTAGTTTGGAGGTGATAAGTTGTGGATAATTTATGCGTAACGTCATATTTAGTTAAAACCTTAGCTAGTTGGGCGTTACAAAAGTGGCTCCCCCTATCACTAACATTCGGGCGAGAAAAGCCAAAACGAGAAAATAATTTTTTTAAGAAATTTATGACTGCGTGAGCGTCATTACTTGGTAAAGCTTGGGCCTCCGCCCACCTAGAGACGTAATCTACGGCGACTAAAATGTATTTATTTCCGAAACTTGAGGGAAATGGGCCGGCAAAGTCTATGCCCCACAAATCAAAAACTTCGCATTCGAGAAAATAATGTTGTTCAATTTCATTTTTATTAGAGATGTTTCCAGTCCGCTGGCACCGATCGCACCTGCCCACAAAGATTTGTGCATCTTTAAATATGCTTGGCCAATAGAAGCCAACACTAAGTACTTTCTGTGCGGTGTGGTTTGCTTGAAAGTGCCCGCCAGTCGGACCTTCATGAACAAGTTTTAAAATTTGTTGACCTTCTTCCCGGGAGACACATCTTCTTACCACCTGGTCCGCACAAATGCGAAATAGAAATGGATCCTCCCAAAAATAATACTTCAACTCAGAAAAGAATATCTTATTTTGCTGAGAGGAGTATTATTTTGGGAGAACGCGGGCCACCAGATAATTGGCCAAATCGGCAAACCAGGGGGTAGAAGAAGAAACGTTTAAAATTTTTTCATCCGGAAAAGAATTAATAGGTAAATTTTCATCAAAAATATCAATTTCAGGATTTTCTAGGCATGAAAGATGATCAGCCGCTAAATTTTCCGCTCCTTTCTTATCCCGGATCTCCCCAAGTCGAATTCTTGAAGTAATAGGATCCAACGAATAAGACGCGGCTTGGCATCCGGTTTAGAAAGGAGGTACTTCAAAGCGGAATGATCCGTAAAAACGATAACATTAGAAAGAGTGATGTAGGGTCAGAATTTATCAAAATCAAAAATCACAACTAAGAGCTCCTTTTCAGTTGTAGTGTAATTTTCTTGCGCTGAATTAAGCATTTTGCTAGCGTAATAGATTGGGTGGAAATTCTTAGCTATACATTGTCCTAGTACCGCACTGACCGCAAAACTACTTACGTCGCACATAATTTCAAAAGGTAAATCCCAAACTGGGGTGATCATAATCGGAGCATTTATAAGTTTGGATTTAATTAAGTCGAACGCCGCTAAACAAGCATCGTCAAAAACAAAAGGAGCATCTTTCTCGAGAAGGTGGGTGAGAGGCTTAATAATTTTTGAAAAGTCCTTAATAAATCGTCGATAAAAACCCCCCATGCCCTAAAAAACTTCTTATCGCTTTGATATTCGTAGGCGGCGGTAACTTTTCAATTACTTCGATTTTTGCCTTGTCCACTTCAATTCCCTTAGAGGAAACTTTGTGGCCAAGGACTAAGCCTTCACGTACCATAAAGTGGCACTTTTCCCAATTTAAAACTAGATTTGTTTCTTCGCAACGTTTAAAAACTTTTCCTAAACTCTTTAAACATAACTCAAACGAGTCGCCAAAAACTGAGAAGTCGTCCATAAACACTTCCATAATGTTTTCTATATATTTATCGAAAATGACCAGCATGCACCGCTGAAAGGTAGCTGGTGCATTGCATAGCCCGAAAGGCATCCTACAACAGATAAACGTTCTGAAAGGGCAAGTGAATGTTGTCTTCTCTTGGTTCTCGTGTGCGATAGGGATTTGGAAGTATCCCGAAAGACTGTCGAGAAAACAATAAAAACTATGCCCGGATAAGCGTTCTAAAATTTGATCGATAAAGGGAAGGGGGAAGTGATCTTTACGAGTGGCATAATTTAATTTGCGGTAATCGATGCACATCCTCCATCCCATTATCGTCCTAGTTGGAATTAAATCATTATTTTCATTTGTCACCACCGTGATCCCACCCTTCTTAGGTACAACCTGAACCGGACTTACCCACTTACTATCGGAAATATGATAGATTATCCCCGCATCTAATAACTTAAGAATCTCGCCCTTCACAAGCTCCTTCATATTAGGAATAAGATGAAGTTGAGGTTGGACTACACCCTTAGAATTATTTTCAAAAAATATTTTGTGGGTGCAAAAGGAGGGGCTTATGCCAGGAATATCAGAAATTTGCCACGTTATAGATCGGCGATGCTTTTGTAGTAGTTCGATCAATTGATTGTTTTCAGATTGAGAAAGCAAAGCCGAGATTATACCGGGCAATTTAGTATTTTGTTCAAGAAAGGCATATTTGAGATGTTCGGGAATGTGTTTTAGTTCTAAGTTGGGTGGTTCATCGTTAGAGTTCTTTAAAACCTTTTCATTTTCAAAGACAATATTTTCGTAATTTTTTTGTCTAAACACTAGTTCATTTGCAAAGTTGGCTTACGCGGACATAACCGTGTCTTCAAAAACATTTGTAAACGAGTCGTCATTTTCTAAAGGAAGAAACACGAGTCTTCATTTTCTAAAGAATTTTTCATGGAATGATTTATTGAAAACGTCACCTCGTCATCTCCCATGCGAAGCAAAAGTTTTTCGTTACTTACATCGATGATCGCACGAGAGGTGGCTAGGAAGGGACGACCAAGGATAAGGGCGACCTCGACGTCTTCTTCAATATCAAGAATGACAAAATCCACCGAGAAGATGAATTTGTCGACCTTCACTAGCACATCCTCAATGATACCTAATAGATACTTAATCAATCGATCTGCCAATTGAATGCTCATACGTGTACGGCTGAGAGTGCCTAATCCTAACTTTTTAAACAATGAAAAAGGTATCAAGTTGATGCTTGCACCTAAATCCTCTAGCGCGTGCTTTTCAAAAAGATCACCAAAAATGCAAGGAATCGAAAAACTACCTGGATCATTTATCTTTTTAGGAAGATTGGAATTTTTTATGACCGCCGAGCATTCTTCATTTAACGTAACATGACATAAGTTTTCTAATTTCTTTTTGTTCTTTAACAGGAGCTTAAGATATGTAGCGTATTTTGGCATTTGGCTAATTGCTTCACGAAATGGCAAATTGATATGAATTTGTTTAAACATTTCAAGAAAGCGTTGGTATTGATCGTCTAGCTTATCTTTCCTAAGCTTGCCGGGGTAGGGAGGTGGAGGAAATTCTTTTAAAATCTCGAGATCATTATTTTTAAAACCATCTTTTTCTTTTTCCAAAATAGATGTTTCTTGTTCATTTTCAAAAATAGAGTTTTCTTTTCCAAAAATTTTATTAGTTATTTCTTCGTCACTAATTCGTTCAGCAGTAGGAGAGGCAATCACCTTTGGCTCTTCCCTTGTGGTGGGCTCGTGAATTACCTTGCCGCTCTGAAGGGAAATCGCTTTCGCGTGCACCCTTTGGTTTGGCTCAGTATTTGAGGGAAGAGTACCAGGTGGCCTCTCGGAAACCATCTTTGTTAATTGATCGACCGTATTCTCTAAATTTTTCATTGAGCCTGTTAGATTTCTAATGGTCGCTTCGTTGGTGCTTATGTATCTTGAAAGAATTTCCTCCAAGGAGGAAGGTTTTTGAAAATGTTGATTTTGTTGTGGTGGTGGTGGTGGTGGAGTGAAATCGTGCAGTAGACGTGCGACACTCGCAGGATTAGTCCAAGAAAAATTTGGACGGTTACGCCATCCAGGGTGATATGAGTTTGAAGAAGAATTAAAATCAGGCGGTGCAAAAAATTAGAAAAAGCAGAAAAGTTCGAGGCATTATTTTGAGCAGGCCTGGGTATGTTCCCCAGATAATCCACTTGCTCGACAGCAGCAGCATTTGAATTTTCATATACCTGAGGGGCGGAGGCAGCAGTCATCTCCTAAATCTTCTTGTTCAGTATCTCCACTTGTAGTGTCAGTTGCGATACAGAGTCCACTTTGTAGATACTTGCAGGTTTATTTGGGCGAGTCCTAGACGAGTTCCACTAGTAGGTGTTCATCGTCATGTCCTCAATAAGCTCAAGAGCGGCTTCCGGAGTTTTGCGGTCGAAAGAATCAGCTTAAGCGGCATCTATTATTTGCTTAGTCTCTTGATTTAGCACATTATAAAATGTCTGAACCTGTAACCATACAGGCAGAGCATGATGAGGGCATCTTCTCAAAAGTTCTTTGAACCTCTCCCAAGTGTCATAGAGGGTCTCAGAAGCAATTTGAGAGTAAGAAGTTATATCATTTCTCAATTTAGCAGTTTTAGAGGGAGGGAAATATCTAGCAAGAAATTTATCAACTAAAATGTTCCAAGTAGTGATTGATCCTCTTGGAAGAGAACTCAACCACTGTTTGGCTTTTGTCCTTAAAAAGAAGGGGAAGAGTCTTAACCTAATAGCATCGTCTGAGACACCATTTATTTTGAAGGTGTCACATATCTCAAGAAAACTGGCAATATGTAAGTTCGGATCTTCATCTTATAATTTGTCGAACTGTACATATTGTTGCACCATTTGTATGATGCTAGGCTTAAGCTCAAAGTTATTGTTCGCAATTGCAGGTCGAACAATACTTGTTTTTGTACCCTCCAGGTTGGGCAGAGCATAATCGGACATCGTCCTTTGCTAGGCAAACGCTGAGTTAGGGTCTCCCATTTCGGAGTTGAAGTTACAATCACCGTCAGAATCCTCAACCGCTGTTTGAGAAGTGGAACCACTGAATCGCAAGTTTCTCCGAAAGGAGCATTCGATTTCTGGGTCCAAGTCAACAAGTAGCGACGAATTCGTGCGGGTCATGCAATAAGAAAATTAGAATTAGAATGAAGGAAAGAAAAAGAGAAAATCGGAAAAAGAAACTTGGAGAAGAAAGTAGGGAAAGGAAATTTTTTTTTATTTTTGCAGAAGTACTAGCGAAAGCGTTTTCCTAATATTGACGAAAAAGCTTCCCCGACAACGGCGCCAAAAACTTGATGGACTAAAACCCGAACAGGCAAGTGTACCTGTCGAATTGTAGTATCAAGGTCATATTTAGAAACGGGGTTGTCAAGTACTGCTACTCACGCTTGAGCTATTATCCTACCGAAATAAAGTGGTTTTTGAGAATTTTTTCGGAGAAAAACTAAAGATAATTTTTAGACAAAAAACTTATAATAAAAAGTTTGCATTCGATCGAAGAATCACCATGAAACGAGATGAGGGAGATAAAAAGTTTAGTTTTAAACTTGCAAATCAAACTCGACCGTAACGGATCTGATATTAGGAAATAATCTCGCTAGAGCATTAAATCCCGTAACTTGTAGACGTTTTGACCGAAATCTCTTTTAAGTCAAAAAGGCCTAAAGCCGCATTATCGAGGTGACCCGCACTATTGGATTTGACTCCAATCTGGAAGATTTACGTCGTCCTATCTCTAGGGTTGCATTCAACTCCTTCCTTCTTTGTGTGATCTTTCACATCAACGAGTCTCTCGACTTCTATAAAATGAGATCAAATGCCTACTACCGTATACCAGAAATACAGAGTTGACACAAAAAGCATCAAAGAAGGATCGAGCATGAAATGACAAAAAAAATAAAACTACGAAATAAAAGATACCCTCATCTCACTTCATGGATCCTCACGATCAAATACTAAGGAAGATTAGCTACTCATAATGGAAATTTAAATCAAAGTAAGATGAAATAAATTTATTTTCATTACTTGCAAAAATAAAAGAGAACACAATATTTAAAAAGGATAATATTATGTTAAGTTGAAAAAAAGATTACAATAATGAAAAGACTACAACAACAATGAAAAGAAAATAACAACTCACTAGCTCTTTTGCTCTCTACAACTCAACTTCAAAATTTCACTAAACTTCTTAACATAAAATTGCTTACAAAAATAAAATTCGCTCCCTAACAAGGGGGGGAAGGGGTTCCTTTTATAGGAGATGGAAAAGCTTTTAGATTAAGGGGAGACAAGGGGTGGCTGGCCATGTATTGAGAAAAAGGTGCATGAATTGCATTTAATGATGGAGAGAGAGAGAGGGAAGGTTCATTGTATGCAATTTAATGGAAATAGGAATATTGAAATGTCAAGGTGAATGAATGGAAGTGTGTAGAAGGGGCAAAGAGAGGGGACGACCACTCCTTTTGGAATGGTGCATGTATCTAATTAATGAGGGGGAAGAGGAGGATGTGAGGTGGCCGACCATGTGGAATAAATGGGCTGCTTGGTTTAGGTGGGCTGCTCCAAAGTCTCGGGTAGCATGTAGGGGGGCTGCATCATGATGTGGGCTGCTTACAATGAGACTCGGGCTGCACATGAACATGTGGGCTGCTCTTGATAGCATGAACCTACAAAATATAACAAACCAAAACAAAGCATTAGTCAAATAAAATTAAACATTACAAACATAACATACATACTATTAATTAGTTATTAAAAAATAAAACTAAACAGAATAAAACATAACATAATATAACTTATTAAACAAGAACAAAAATACAAACACATATAATAAAACTAGAAATAATAAAAACAAAACATGAACGACATTAACAATAAATAAAACAAAGCATGCATAAAAAATACTTAAAATAAATAAATAAACTAGGAATTAAGAATACTAAACTACACAAAAACCAATGACAAAAAGTAGTCATCAATGGCACAAAACAAGGACTATGCAAGCACCAGACCTCTAGTATGCAATCTAAATAGGTTTGTCATCTGGAAGGCAAGAATTAAGTTATATATGAACTCTATTGATGAGGATATCTACAATTCAATCTTGACAGGTCCTCCTCACGTCATTGCCTCTACATCTATAGTAGCTTCAAGCACAAATGCAGTTCCACCACCTGAGTGGACTGAAGCCTAGTAGAAAGCTAGAGTTGCTGATGCTAAAGCCATGAATATTTTGGCCCAAACTATGTCTGATGACATATTCCAGAAGATGGCTGAATGCACATCAGCCAAGGCCATTTGGGAATCTCTTAAACAAATGGTGGTTGAATCTGTAGATGAAAGAAAGGACAAAAGATCCAATCTCACATCCCAATATGAGAATTTCAAGAAGGAAGAAGCAAAATCAGTAGCAGATATGTACAATAGGCTGAGCTCAATCATCAATTAGCTAAAAACATTGGATAAGGACATCACCCTCACAGAGGTGAATGACAAAATCCTTATGTGCTTCCTAAGCTCATGGGATTCAAGGATCTGGCCCATCAAGGAGGCCAGAAGTCTAAATGAGACTTCCACTGAATCTTTGTATGAAAACTAAAGTCCTATGAGCAGCTCATAAAATCTAGAGAAGTAGCTAAGCAGAGAACACCTCCACCAGCAAGGAGGGAGCACATCATTACATTTGAGGCTGCTGAGTAGACAGAGACTCCAACAATCAATGAAGAGTTGATGAGTCTATTTGCTAGAAGATTCTATAAAATGGCAAAGAAAGACTTCAGAAGAAAGTCATCCAGACAGGATGAAAAACCAAGGTATGACAAAGCCCCCACTATATAAGTGGTTTGCTTTGACTACAGGAAACCTGGGCACTTCCTCTCAGAATGTCCAGAAAATCAGAAGAAGGAGAAGAGAAGAGAGAAGGATTCTAGAAGACAGCAAAGCAGTAGGCCTTCCTCCAGCAAATATAATAAGAAGGAGAAAGGCTTTGTAGCTGAAAGCTGGAGTGAAACAGAAGATGAATCCTGATATTCCAGCTCCAGCGAAGAAGAAGAAGAGGCAAGGGACAAAGAAGTATGCCTTATGGCCATTGATTCCTCCACGAGTCTTTCAGATGAAGAAGACTCTGGCAGTGAAGGATCTTCTGAAACAGAAGCTGATTAGGTACTCTTATCCTTTGAATATACTTCTGATGCTTTTAAAATTGAAATTAAAACCGTGTGTATAGACTTAATAAATTCAGAAAAAGAAATTAAGACACTTAGGGAAAGATTAGGAAACCAAGAAAATGTTATTTCTGAAAATAATATGCTAAAAGATGAACCCACATTAGCTAATGAATAAATTATTGTTTTAAAAACTGAGTTTTGTGAGGCCAAACAACTTGAGGAATCTCTCAATCGGAGAAGCCTTAAGCTGATGGACATTACAAGAACTGTTAATGTCAGACTAAATGGCAATCTGAGCTTGGGTGCATCATCAAGTTTGCCCCCCATTCTCAAGAAGAATACTTTATCCACACTCATTAAATTTGTTTCTGCTGAAGGGAAAGAAATAATAACCAACAAACAAACCACAGAACAAATCCCTAACTCAAAAGGTCAAAATAATAGAAATCAGAAAACCTTATTTAAAAACAAAGTTCAGCAGATTTCGTCGAACTCAGATCGACGAAATGTGGCCAGTTCGTCGAACTCTAGTCGACGAACTCTGAACGTAGAGTTTAACTATAAGTATTCGTCTTACTGCGATCACTACTAGAAAAATGACCTTTAGCCACGGGTTTTTTTGCCATGGCAGAAAACCGTGGCTAATAATGAAGTATTAGCCACGGCACCTAATCCGTGGCAAATAAGTTCGTATTAGCCATATATGATTGAACCGTGGCAAAAAAACACTTTTTGCCACGGTTTGCCTGTTTCGTGGCTAATAAGCCAGTATTAGCCACGAAAGCCTGAACCGTGGCAAAAAGTCGTGGCATTTTTAGTCCCACACCGCCAATTTCAATATAAATTTCGGGTTTATATATCTCATTCTGCAATGAATGGATGAATTAGCTGGGCTTGCGGGCGGACACGCGGGCTCGCGGGCGGCGGCAGGCGGCCGGCGGCGGCGGCGGCCGGCGGCGGCCGCGGCCGGCCATCGCCGCGGCCGGCCGCGGCGGCGGAATCTTCTTCGTTTTTTACAGCCCCTTTAGCCACGAAAATTCAACCGTGGAAAATAAGGAGCTTTAGCCATGGCAATGGGACCGTGGCTAATAATTGTTGAAAAGAGACCCTTTAGCCACGATTCTAAACTATGGCTAAAAGTCGTGGCTAAAACTCTTTTTGCCACGGATTCAGTGTGGCTAATACTATTAGCCACGCTCCCATTGCCCACGCTCATTTTCCGTGGGTAGGTCGTGGCTAAAAGTCTTTAGCCATGGTTTTTGACCTTTTGCCACGACAAATTGCCGTGGCTAAAAGTCCAGTTTCTTGTAGTGGATCAATGAACTTTGTATGGTTCGTCGAGCAGAGATCAACGAACGTGGGGCACAGAAAATGACTATGTTCATTCTTTGGGCAGAGATCGACGATCTCATCCCAATTCGTCGAACTCTGGTCGACGAACTGACAACATTTCTTCGAACCCAGAAAGACTTAACAAAAATTATAACTATAATAGCCACTCTATTAAATCACGAAAACTATTTAATCCATTAGCTGATAGGATAATTCCACCAGAAGATACCATCCATTAGGATATAAGTCACAACCAGAATTTTCTGTGATTTCAAGTTTTTCTTATCAACAATATAAAGGACCCAAGGTAACCTGGGTCAAGAATAACTAACTGTTTTCATTGCAGGTAAAGGGCTGTCCAGTAGTTAATTAACTATGGTACCTGGACAGTGGATACTCCAAACATATGACTGGCAGCAAGGACAATTTAATCAACTATAAGTCTAAGCTGGGACCAAAGGTAATCTTTGGAGATTTAAAGTGTGGCCAGTAAGAAGGCTTTGGAGAAGTGAAAATTGGAGCAGTCACCTTCAAAAAGGTGACCTATGTAAGTGGACTCAAACATAACCTCATCTCAATAAGCCAATTATGTGATGAAGGTTATTAGGTATATTTCAACTCAAAAACTTGTATTATTTCTAATAAAGAAAAACAAAATGTTTTAATTGGAAATAGACAAGAAAATATTTATTTAGTTGATTTTTATTCTTCCAATTCAGATCTTTGTTTGCTTAATATAGTTTGCAATAAAAATGAATTATGGCATAAAAGGCTAGGACATGTAAACATGAAAAACATTGCTAGGCTATCAAAAGACAGTCTTGTAAGAGGTTTACCTTCTGGTCCCTAAAAGAATGAAGGACTTTGCAGGGCTTGTCAACTAGGCAAGCAAACTACATCTAATTTTAAATCAATTAATAAAAGTGATTCACCTACGATCTTGTAATTGCTACACATAGATCTCTTTGGACCCATTGCAGTACAAAGCTTAGGAGGGAAATCCTACACTTTAGTTATTGTAGATGAATTCTCAAGGTTCACTTGGGTGTTCTTTCTGAGATCTAAGTCAGATACCTTTAAAGTTCTTACAGATTTTCTCAGGACCATACAGATTGATTACTCTACTCATGTTGCATTGATCAGAAGTGATCATGATACAGAGTTTGAGTCTCTTCTTATACATGAGTTCTACGAGAAGGAAGGTATCAGGCACTTCTTCTCAGCTCCTAGAACTCCCCAACAAAATGTTGTAGCTGAAAGGAAAAATAGGACCCTAATTGAAGCTGCGAGCACATTACTTGCAGAAGCTTACATGCCTCTATCCTTTTGGGCAGAGGCTGTAAGCACAGCAAATTATGTACTGAATAGAAGCTTGATACATAAACTAAAGAATAGGACTCTATATGAATTACTTAAAGGGAAGAAACCTAAAATCACCTATTTTAAAGTATTTGGTTGCATATTCTATATGAATAATAACAACAATAAATACATTAGAAAGTTTGAAGCTAAGGCTGAAGAGGAAATCTTTCTAGGATATTCCCAAGTAAGCAAAGCTTATAGGGTGTTCAATAAATCAACTTTAAAAATTGAGGAATCTATACATGTTACCTTTGATGAAACTAACATGTCTTATAAGCAGAAAGAGATTTCTACCAGTAATCCTTTGCAGGTACCTCACTTGTGTGATAAATTGGATGGACTAAACCTCACCCAAGAGGCACCAACACATCCATCTCCACATGTTCATGAAGACAGTGAAGAAGAAAGCACTGAAGTGATTGAACTTCATCCAACAGCAAACAAAATTCCACAAGAGGAATTAAATCAAAATACTATTGCTGAACCAACTCCACCAATTGATCTTGTCACACTAATGGATGACCCTAGATCCCAAGTGATTGGAGACATAACAGTACTTGTACAGATAAGGCATCAACTCAACCAAGACTTGATGCATGTCTATTTTCTCTCTCAAGTTTAACCTCAATCCATAACAGATGTTGAGCAAGAACCCCACTGGATCATGGCTATGCAAGAGGAACTCAACCAGTTTGAGAGATGTAGAGTTTGAGATTTGGTTCCAAGTCCCAAAGACTACCCAGACATTGGAACCAAATGGTTAAACAGAAATAAACTAGATGCCCAAGGTGCAGTTGTGAGGAATAAGGCTAGGCTTGTTGCTCAGGGATATAGACAAGAAGAAGGCATAGACTATGATCAAACCGTTGCACTAGTTGCAAGGTTAGAGACAATCAAAATTTTTCTTGCCTATGCTGCTGATGACTACTTTTAGTCATCGTTTTTGGTATAGTTTATAAGCCAAAATTCCTAAGTTTTTTTATAATTTTGTTTATTTTACGTCTTTTTTGTTTTATTTCTCGTTTAATGTCCCTTATGTTATGATATTATAATTTCTAACTTTATTATGCGTTTTGTTCTTATTATTTTATGTTTTATATTTTATGTTTTGTTACGTTATGTTTAGTTTAGTTTTAATGTTTAATATGTTTGTTGTTTATTTTTATGTTTTGTTAATTGTCATATTTAATGTCTTATTATTGTTATGTTTAGTCTTATTAATATATATTATATTATGTGATGTTTAGTTTTATTTGTTATAATTATTATATTCAATGTTAATAAATAATATTATATGTCTAATGTTTATTTTGTCTTGTTATTTGTAGGTTAAAGTCCACTTGGAGCAGCCCACTTAATGTTGCAACCCGAGCCTTTGAAGTGCATGGCCGGCCCTCCTTGATTGAGCCCTTCCTCATTGGTGCAGCCCGACCTTCTTCATTGGTGCAACTCGAGTCCATGCAGCTCTTTGGTGCGGCTTGGACCCACCGTGAAGCCTTCAAGTTCTGCCTAAGCCCACTTTAGATGCATGCAGCCCGGCCCCCTTCAAGTGCAGCCCAAGTCTCCATTCATGCAAGGCCGGCCACCCTTTTTCATCCTCTCTCTCCCTCATCATTTATTGCATTCATGCATTCTCCAACCTCATGGTCGGCCACCCTCCTCTACATTCATCCACTTTCTATTAAATATCTCCTATTTTCATTCCATTAAATGTCATACAATGCATCCATCATACCCTCTCTCTCTCTTTTATTAATTTCTCCATGCATGCACCTTGCCACAAATACATTGAGCCCACCTGCCTTTCTTCCCCCTCATTAAATGAAATGCATTCCCCCTCTCCAAGCACATGGCCAGCCACCCCCCTTGCCATTTCATTTTATTCCCATCTAGAACCTCCCCCCTCAACTATAAAAGGAGCCCTTGCCTCAAGCTTTGGAAGGTTGAATTGGAGGGAGAGCAAGTGAGATAGCTAGTTCAAGAGAGAGTTCTTCCCTTTTTTACTTGTTGTTTTTCTTTTATGTTAGTGTAACCATTTTTTAGTAGGATAATATTGTCTTGTTTTTTTTATTGTGTACCCCTTCTTTATTAAGTAATGAAAATGTTATTTCCTTCTCTTATTTTAGTTTCCCTTTCGATTATGCGTGGCTAATTTCCCTTAGCATTCGATCGTGAGGATCCATGAAATGAGATGAGGACCTCCTTTACTCTTTAGTTTTATTTTTGTCTAAATTATTTTCGATGCTTCTTTGATTTTTGTCGAGTCGACTCCGTATTTCTGGTATACAGTAGAAGGCATTTGATCTCATTTCATAGTAGTCGAGAGACTCATTGATTTGAAAGATCACTCAAAGAAGGAAGGAGTTGCACGCAATCCTAGAGATATGACGACGTAAATCCTCCGTATTGGAGTCAAATCCAATAGTGCGGATCACCTCGATAATGCAACTTTAGGCCCCTTTGATTTGTAAAGAGATTTTGATCAAAGCGTCTATAAGTTAGGAGACTTAATGCTCTAGCGAGATTTTATCTTATTTTCGGATCCGTCACGGTCGAGTTTAATTCGCAATTATAAAAATAATCATTTTTTTACTTCTCGTCTCATTTCATGGTGAATCATTGATCGAATGCTAGCTTTTTAACATAAATTTTTGTTTCAAATTATCTTTAGTTTTAATTTAAAAATTCTCAAAAATCCAACATTCTTTCGGTAGAATAATAGTTGAAGCGTGAGTAAGAGTAGTTGACAGCCCCGAGTTTTAATATGACCTTGGTACTATAATTCGATAGGTACACTTGCCTTTTTGGGTTGATAGTGAATTGAATTCACCAAGTTTTTAGCTGCCTACAAGAAGTTCAACGTATATCAGATGGATGTAAAGAGTGCCTTTCTGAATGGAGTACTAAAAGAAGAAGTCTATGTTGAACAACCTCCAGGTTTCAACTCTCCAACCCATCCTTATCATGTATTTAAATTGCATATAGCCCTCTATGGTCTAAACCAAGCTCCAAGAGCTTGGAATGAGACCTTAGCCAGTTTCTAATAGAGCATGATTTCACTAGAGGCATAGTAGATTAAATATTATTCACTAGACACCATAAGGATAAAATTTTGTTAGTACAAATCTATGTGGATGACATCATATTTGGATCTACTAACTTTAAACTATGCAAAAGGTTTTCTAACCTCATGCATTCTAAGTTTAAGATGAGTAGCATGGGTGAGCTCTCCTACTTCCTTGGTCTCAAAGTGAAGCAGCTACCTGATGGTATCTTCATCTCCCAAGCTAAGTATACTAAAGAGCTTCTTAAGAAGTTTTGGATGGCTGATGCCTCAACAAAGAAAACACCTATGTCTACTAATGTTGTAATAGATTCTGATCCACATGGGAATCCTGTTGACTAGAAGCTATATAGGGGCATGGTTGGGTCCCTACTATATCTTACAGCTAGCAGACTTGATATCATGTTTACCACATGCCTTTGTGCTAGGTTTCAAGTGAACCCTAAAGAATCCCACCTAATTTTTCTAAAAATAATTTTGAGATATATAAAGAGTTGTCCTAGTCTAGGCCTATGGTATCCTACTAAGTCAGAATTTGTGTTAACTGGATACTCAAATGCTGACTTTGCTGGATGCATGGTAGACAGAAAAAGTACCTCAGGAACCTGCCAGTTCCTTAGTCTGAGATTAGTCTCTTGGTTTTGTAAGAAGCAGTAATTTGTGTCCACATCAACTGCTAAAGCAGAATATATAGGAGCTGGCAGTTGTTGTTCCCAGATGCTATGGATCCAAAACCAACTCCTGTACTATGGCTTCAACTTAAATAATTCAAATCTCTTATATGATAACACAAGTGCTATATCCATAGCACGGAATCCAGTCCATCACAGTAGGACTAAGCATATAGACATTAGGCATAATTTCATTAGATAGTGTGTATACAAAAATAAAATTAAACTTGTCTATATCTACACTGATTTACAAAGAACTGATATTTTCACCAAACCCTTGGATGAAGGATATCACTTGTTCTTTATAAATCAGCTTGGAATGATCAATGGAGAACGCTTAGTTTAATTTCTGTCTGCACTCGACGAATTTGCCAAAGTTCGTCGAACGGAGCTCGACGAACTCGGGAAAGTTGTTGAGATATTCGTCGAATGGAGCATGACGAATTCTCTGTGAGTGAAGTCAATTTCGTCAAACGGAGATCGACGAATCTACTACAGAAAACTTTCGTCGAATGGAGCTCTATGAAATGTCTTTAAATCTTCAGACTGAGCTCGACGAATTATTTAACTACAAATTTTTTCGTCGACCTCAGATCGAAGAATTATTTTATTTTTCGTGGAACGGAGTTTGTAGATTCATATTCTGAAAAACCTTATGTCTAGGTTTTGTTTGACCTCCATCCCGCGCTTTCAGTTCCTTTGCACTTGATCGTCATTTTTCTCTTGCAGGTGCTCTAATGGCGATTACAGCGGGAAATCTAGTGGCGATGAAATTCGACACTGGTTTTGATGTTGATTTCGATTCATTTCAACACTCAGACCTTATATTCCTAGAAATCATGAAACTTCTTGAAGAACATTAGTTGAAGAGTTTGTTATCCATAAGGATCAAGATCTCCAACACAGAAATTAGGGAATGGGTGTAAACTTCCTCTACAACAAATGACAACACCATGACTGGAACTATTGCGTGTAATACTCTTTCCCTCACCCCCGCTGTTTTAACAGAGATTTTTGGCTTAAGTAATAGTGAAGAGGAATTAGAAAGGGATACTGAGGAGTTTGATATGATGCTAAGTATGATGGGTTACTCTGGAGAAACCCCAAATAAGTTGCTGAAGAAACACATGTCTGCTAAATTTAAATTCCTAGCAGACATTGTGGGAAAAGTGTTAATGGGGAAGCACACTGCACATGACTACATAACCAGACACCAATTCTTGATTATGTGTGTTGTGGTAAATACAAAGAAAGTAAACTGGGCTCAGCTCATGTTTGATCTAATTAAGAAAAAGAATACTAAGAAAGAGGTTTGCTTTGGAAAGATCTTAGGGATCTTCCTGAATGAAAAGGCTACTGAATCTCTGGTCTCCCCGACGATATTCAACAATGCCTCTAAGAGTCTAACTTGTGCCCTTTTTGGCAAATGGGAGAGAACCATCACCAAGCCCTCCAAGGTTTCCTCCTCTTCCATCAAAACTTCTGAGAGTACTAGGGCTTCTCCAGCCACTTTCCACCCTACTGAAGAGATCCCCCCTCCACCTCCCTCACTTCAGCCATCCCACCTCAACCTCAGATGCTACAACAACCCTCTTCCACCATTTCTTCTCTTCCACAACCACAACAACATCAACAACAACAAGTTCACCTTCCCTCTCCAACTCCACCTCCTGCCGATTCTCCACCAATAGATATCACTGATATTCCCTCTCCTCCTCTTCAAGAATCTCACCAACCCTCTCGTTCTTCATCCCCTCAACAAACCCCACCTCAGTCCCCCCATGGTACATACATTTCATCACCAACTTCATCTCCCTTACTACACCATCTGGACAACATCCCATTCTTTACTCTACCTACTTCCCCTCCTCATAATTCCTCTCTTCTAGATGTCCACATGCAAGATGCTCTCCCTCCTACTCCACCAACTACTACCATCCCCACTTCTGTCTCCACTCCAACACCCTCTGCCACACCATCTACCACTCCACTATTGGATCCCTCCATTATTCCATCTCTCATTACACTGCTTACTTCCCTCCTTAAAACCATCATAGCAGAGGCCATTACACCTCTTGCTACTTCCATTTCTTCTCTTGCTGCACAAATATCTGCTCTCTCTGCTCCTTCCTCTTTCGTTAGGGGCCTGGTTCAGTATCCACTGAAACCAGGCAGGGGGAGATACTTCATGAATAAGAAGTAGTAGCAGTAGTACCAACAGCAGTAGCAGCAGTAATAGCAATAGCATCAGAAGAAGCAGTAGTAGTAATAGCATCAGAAGCAACAACAGTAGCAGCAGAAATAACAGCAGCAGATGCTGATTAAGAATTACTTGATTTAATTGATTTTATTGAGTCTGATAGGGACTTGGATGAGCCTGTGTTGGCTGAGAAAATAACTGTTGCTGATTTTATTATAAATCCCATAGTATATTTTTTATATTTATTGTGTGTGTTTGATATAGCTTATCTGAATATTCTGCCAGAAAACATTACCAAGCCATCCATGGCTATAATTCCTTACACCACTCCAATAAGCCCCAAAGTTGCCAAGCAACTCAAGGCCATTTTTACTACTCCAGAGATTCCAGACATTTCATCTCCACCCAGAGCTGTTTCCCCCATTTCATCCCCTCCAACAGCCATTTCTGTTCCAGTTTTTGTAATGGATGATTCACCTATGACTGATCTGGATGCACTGATCATGGCAGATATAGAAGAGGAAAATAAGTCAGTTGTTGAAAGTACTAAACTGTACAATTCTCTAGCTCCAGATCCAGCTCCAGCTCTAGTTATAGCTCCTCCCCCGGCTCCATGCAGTCCTCCTCCTTCAACTCCCTCTCAGGCTGAAAAGCAAAATGATAAATCAGTACTAAAAGCCATTGATGTCTTATATGATGCTCCTCAAGATTCTGATGATGAGGATGATGATGATGAAGACTCAGATGATGAGCCAAAGAAAAAAAAGTGTTTAAGAAGAGGAAAGCTCCTCCTCGTCCTTCCCCTAAACCTAATCCTACAAATGACACTCCTTACTATATTCTTTAGAAGATTACACCCTACAAGGGCATGCCAGCATGGATGTGGCTGTCCAAAAATGAATAGAAAGAAAGGAAGAAGAGCAGAAGATATTCTCCTCCTCTACAGAGATTTCGAAAGGACCCTCCTCCTCCTCCAGCTACTGGTACTTCAAGTTCATCAACTCAAAGGACTACCCAGTTTCAAACTTATACAAAGACATCATGGTAAGTTCTCATCTTCAGGAAGCAGCCAGCAAAGACAGTATTCATCTGGCAAGCAGTACCAACAACAACATCAGCAGCATCAACAACATCAACAGCAAAAATTCACTGAACATCAAAAGGATGAAAGCCCCAAAAGACCTGCTTCCCCACCTGTACCATTTGAGGATCCAGAGTCAGTCACAACTGCTAGGATGGCCAGGTTCCAGGAACTGGTTGGTCTGTCCATGATTAACAAAGCTAAAGCTGAAGGGAAGGATCCCTCTCAATTCTCAACTGTGTCTAAATATAGGAAGGAAGAGCTTAACAGGTTGCTAAAGCTAACAAGTTTTTTAATATTGATGATTATATGAAATTACATCCAGAAGCAGTAGTGCCTAGGGCTACCTCTCTAAATATCATTGGGGCTGTTGACATGACAATGACCAAGGCTCAAGCTGCAGATCCCAACAGCGAAATTAAGTTTACTCTATCTGGAGACAAATCTAAAGAAGAGAAGCACAAGGAGCAAAGGAAGAAGAAATGAAGCCAAACTAATTTATCTCCATGTTATCTTAAAACTATCTGCTTATTTCCTGAGATAAAGTTTTCTGTGTATATATATATATATATATATATATATATATATATATATATGATGCACTTTCTAAAATTTCCGGCCAGATATATATTTCTTGCTTTGATTTTTTTGTTGAGTCTGTAATTAGTGACCTCACGCAAATAGGGAGAGATTATTGGATCCCTAGTTGGATTTGAGCTACCTTCACTAAGTTAGGATGTTTGACCCAACATGTATAGCCAGGGTCATGATTGTGTCCTAGAGTCTAGGCCATGTCCTTAGAGTCAACACTATGTGGACCAGCCATCAACAGACTACAAAAGACTCAAGACTTAGAGAAATATCAAAGACTCAGAAAATGAGTTCGACGTTCGTCGAACTCAGATCGACGAAAGTCGTGCTCAGCTCGATGAAATCAGAGACAATTCTCTGAGCTGAGCTCGACGAACTTGAATCTCATGTCGACGAATTCCGGAGTATACTTCAACACCAAGTCTAGAATTCTTCAATTTGTTCTCAGGTCGACGAACTTAGTTCTCAGGACGATGAACTTAGTTCTCAGGTCAACGATCTCTGGGTATTCTACTTCAACATCTTATTCCAGAAACATCTAAGTATTTGAAGTCCAACTTCATACTCCAGTCGACGAAGTTAGAATATCAGCTCGACGAATTTGGATCTTAGTTCGACGATATTTGGATAATCTACTTCAATACTTTAAGACCAGAAATAACTAAGTGTTCTAAGTCCAGAATCACACTCCAGTCGACGAACTCACCTTCTCAGCTCGACGAACTTAGACCATAGTGTTGGCAAGATTTATCAAGTAGCAGTTAGAAGTTCTCAGCTAGATGAAACTAGTTCTCAGGTCGACGAACCTAGTTCTGAGGTCGACGATTTTTGGACATGTTACTTCAACATTCTTAAGTCCAAGAAACATGGAGTTTTGTTATTCAGTCGACGAATTTATATTCTCAGCTCGACGCACTTGATGCATAGAATTGACGGGTCTAGAGAAAGTAGTTGTCAGTTCTTAGGTCGATGATCTTGATCTCTGTTCGACGAACTCTGGACATAGATCGACGAATTCTGTCAACGAATTCTGTAATGTTCCAGACTTAGAGATTTCCCTCCCTCTGTCTCTTTTCTATTGCAATAATTCCTGAGTAATCAATGCATAAATATTCTCTAAATATTATCATTAGAAGCAAGCGTTGATTACTGTCTTCATTAGGATTATTGCTCGTCATTTTCCCATGGGATAGTTTGGGAAACCAATCAATGCAAATATTCTCCAGGCCGTCAGAATTCAATGCAGAGAGGAATTCAAATTTCAAAAGGAAAGACATATGGAAAATATAAAAGGAATTTTCTTGCTCTTCCAAAATAGAGCTCTCTAGCAGAAGTCAAAAAATAATACTTTGAATAAGGATCTTCATCTATCTCGACAACATACAGAGAATACACAGACTACTGAGCTCATAGGGCAACCACACTGTCAAGAGTCAAAAAGCCCTAGCCCTAGACCAGAGAAAACAACAGCAAGCTGAAGAAGAAGAAGAACAACCATTCAAGATCAAGAGTCTTCTTCTGTCTTCATCCAAGATTCTTCAAAGGACAACAAACAATCTATCTGTCAAGATGTTCCTGGAGTTCATTTGGTCAAAGAAAACGCTGAAGACCTATCGCCCTGCAGCAAAGCTTCACCTTCCTGAACCATTCAACATCTCAGGGGGAGCCTTTGCTAACATCAAAATCCACAAGAGTCTTCTCAGTTGTTTTGAGAGAGAGAAGACATAATCACTCTCTCATCCCCCACTGTATAAAGGGTTCTTAACTCCCTTCAAAAGTTATTCCTGGTTGCAAGTCACCTGACCAAAAGACTTGAGGTTTGGTTTTTGAGCACCTGATCAAAAGCTCATTGGTGGCAGGCACTTGATCAAAAACCTGAGTGGATTCCTACCAGTGTGGTAGAAGAGTGGATGTACCCAGGTTGGGAAACCACTATAAAATTCTGGTGTTGTCTATGTTGCCCTTTTTTTTGTTCTTGTTGTGGCTGTGCCAATTTGGTTTGCTGTGTTTGTGATATTTTATATTTGATGATGTTGTGTTAGATAAAATTATTATTGGACTAAAGTTTATTTACAGCAAAAGTTTTAAAACCTCAAAATACTCTATTCACCCCCTAGAGTATACTAGATCTAACCCCTAACTTTCACAAGACTCGATGTGTTTTTGTACTTTCATTCCTAATTTGGGTTATAGTGGACATTCATATGTTGTGATGGGTTCTTCTAACTTACATAAAAGCTTCTGTTAGAATGCTATGTGTTACGTTTCAATAAAGTTTCATAGTAATTTGGTATTCATACGTAACTTCGCTAACTGTCCGTGGAATATGAAAGTGAGGGGACAGATCTGTCTTAACTTTAGGGGGGTGAATAGAGTGTTTTAAAAAAAACTTTGACTAGTTTTTATAGTGGAATTAAAATAAGTGATATCTATATGTATAGAGAGCGAATAAAAACAAAGACAATCACAACATAACAAAAAAAAGAATAGAGCATTCCAAACGACACAATTATTTTATAGTGGTCCCCAAAACTGGGTACATCCACTCTTCTACCACCCTAGTAGGAATCCACTAACAGGTTTTTTTTTTCAGCTGCCCTACCACCACAGGTTTTTACTAAAGTGTCATGTCACCACAATATCTATTTCAAGTGAGATCTCACAACCCTTTGAGCTTTTGATCAGGTGCCCAAAATCCAAACGAAGTCTTTTGATAAGGAGACTTGACAACCAGATGATAACTTTTACAGGGAGTTAAAAACCCTTTTTACAGTAGGAAAAGAAAATGATGTTGTCTTCACTTTCTCAAACAACTGAGAAGACTTAGTGGATGATGTTGTCAAAGCTCTCGCTGAGATGAAGAAAGGTTCAGGAAGATGAGAGCTTTGCACACGGTGTAGGCCTTGAAGTTGGCTTGCTGATCTTCGGGAACTTTCAGAAAGATGTTGACTGTTATCTCTAGAAAAATCCTGAAGCAGAAACTGACGAAGACTAATGATCTATGTGTTGATGTTCTTCTTCAATTTCCTGTAAGAACAATAGCAATGCTTTTCTCTGAAAAGTGTATCAATGGTTGTTGTTGTTCTTTTGTTGAACAGAGAAAAATTATTTTTTTATACTAAGAGATTTCAACCTTTTGAAATTTGAATAATATCCTGAATTTACTGCTGAGATTCAGAGAGTTGAACGGCTGGATTTGGCTTTTAATGAGTTTCCTCAACTGTCCCAGTAAATAAGTCAAGTAATTAACTTTGTGAAAACCATAATTAATGCTGCCAAGAAACGACTATATTCTTGAGATTATGAGCATTAATTATCAGAGAATTACTACCTTAGAACAGTACAAATTAAAGTTAAAATGAGAGAGAATACGCCAAACTGATATTGAAGGAAATTAATCGAACTCAGGACAGATTTTGTCGAACTGAAATCCAAGTTCATCGAGCTGAGAAATCTCCTTCGTCGAGTGAGCTTGGAGATAATTGATCTGGAAGATATCTGTAAATGTTGAGGTCCCAGTTCGTCGACTAGATAATCTGAGTAGAAGAAGGAAGATCGTCGACCTGAGCTCATATTTCGTCGAGCTCAACTCAGAGATGACACTCTGAGTTCGTTGATCTGCGATCGACGATCATTGAGCTGAGTTCAAAGAACTTTGAACTGACTTTCTGAACTCTTTAAAACAACATTTATTCTAAGTCTGAATCTCTGAATACTTCTGAGGGCTAGATCAAGTATGTCTTACCTTTCAGACTGACTTAGATCTTAGAACTAGCAAATTGACCCTAGGATATACATGTTGGTTCAATAACCTAATAGTGAACTTTGCCCAAATACAAACTAGGGATCCAACAATCTCCCCCGATTTGGGTGAGGTCACTAAATAAAATAGAAAAGCATATAGACACAAAGCAATATAAATATGTGACAAAATTTAAACTATTCAGCAGATATGATATGGCTAAGTTCATTACACATATTAATCACAAAAAAAGCAAATCAAAAAAATGCTTAAGATCTATCAGAGGGAGAAGTAGAAGATGACTTAGCAAAAGCAATTGTCCTGTTTGGATTTTCTACTTCCTTTTGAGACATCTTCAAGTATTGAACCCCAAGAAGTGTTACAAATACAACTCTAGTCATTATAGCTTTTGGTTGGATCTGTATGTATTCGTTAGGGTCAAATAGATTTCTGTTTACCTGAAATTGATCAAACTCCTTCTGTCTATAGGTAGACATTGTAGTGAATTTATATGGATCTGCTTCATCTACTCTGGCTCTTTTAATTTGAGATAACCTAATCAGCTGTTGAAATTTGGCCATCCTCAAATTAGGATCTAATTCAGGTTCATAGGTTGGACAGAGAGGTCTCTCTAGATTAGATTTAAGATCATCCTGAGAAGACTTTTGAGGATATCTGAAAACAATGGATTAAAGTTGAAAGTTGGTTTGAGGGAAAGACTGCTTAGGTTGGCCTGAATAATAAGACCTTGGAGGTCTGCATTGACAATACTTCCCAGCTGGTCTGAAAGACTGATGGGAGGATGGCCTTGGAGACTGAGAAATACTTAAGGCTGGCTTATGAGTCTTATAATATTTCCTGATGCACCTGCAATAGGAGGAGGAGGTCCTCTCCTGGTCTGTATAGGTGTGGAATGGTATCTTTTCATTTTCTTTCTTTCCTTGAGCTCATTCTTAGAGAATCTCATCTAGTGAGCCATATCTGGAGTGAGATGGATATTGTGTAGAATCCAGTATGGAGTATCGGCAGTAGGGTCAGACTTAGGAACAGCTTTGGGAGGAGCCTTTCTCGTCTTAGACTTTACTTTCTTAGAACATGAATCATTAGAATCCTCATCATCATTTGATGATTCAAGATGATTATCATACATATCATCCAATTGCTTCAGCATTTAGCTGAGATTCTTGGAACATGATGCTGTTTTTGAACTGCTGTCACTGCAAAAATTTCTGTAACAGTCTTGGTGTTTTTCTTCTTCCATAAGATCATCAAGATTGGGAAAGGGAGTTTCATCCTAAGGAAGAGTTGGAACAGAGAAAGCCTTAGGATCAGAAATAGGAATTGTCTCATAAGAATCTACAACAACTAGGCTTTCTATAATCTCTAGAACAACAAAACTTGCCCTTAGTTGATTCACAACTGTAGGGCTTATTGGAGCAGTATAACACACTATGGCCTTGGAGTGATGAACATCAAAATTTGGTTAAAAATTTCTGTAAACTGAACTAAATGAAGTAAAGAAAATAAATCCACTATGGCATTGATGCTGCAATCACCAATAGTGATAATCTCTGGAACTGCTTCTGTACAAAATTTATCTAGTGTTGCTGCTGGAGAAACTGTTGTTGCTGCTGCTGGAGCTGGAGCTAAAGCTTCTTCCTGGAACATCTCCCCATGCCTGGATTCAGAGGGTACTGAAACCCAGGCCCTGGAAAGAATAAGGGATAGAGGAAGAGGAAGCAAGAAGAGCAGCAAGAGAGTTTATGGAGGCAGTTATAGGAGCAATTTCCTTTGCGATGAGATGCCTGATAGTTGGAGAGATAAGAGCCAAGATAGTGGAAATGGGTGGGGGGGAATCTTTTTGCATAAACTCAGGTGGTGTCTAAGTAGATACAAATGAATGGATGGATGGAGGAAGAGGGGGGAATGAAATCTGGAATGACTTCATCCTAAGATGTAGATTGTTGATGTTGAGGAGATGGTGATGGAGATGTTAAAAGATCAAAAGTTAAATTACAAAGAAGATTGTAGTGGTATGTCATCATGGTGAGGTGGTATAGGAGAACGAGGATGTGGGGATGGAGAATCCTCTGTTATCTATATTGGAGACTGAGGAAGTGGGGAATGAGGTTGTGATGGTGAGGCAGTAGGAGTTTGAGAGTAAGTAGATGGTTGCTGGAGGGGAGTTGGTGAAGGAACTGTGGATTATGATGGATATGGAGGAGGAGCCGGAGCTTCTTCTTCAGGTGAGGGAGCGACTGTTACCGTCCTGGTGTTCTCTGAAGCTCTAGAGGAGGAGGAAGCCCTGGATGGCTTAGAGATGGTCCTCTTCCATCTAACAAATAAGGAAAATGTTAGCCACTTGGAGGCATTGATGAACATGGTCTGGGAGACCAAAGGTTCAGGAGCCATGGCCTGGAGGAAAATTCCCAAAATCCTCCCAAAACATACTTCTTTCTTTAAGTTTATCTTCTTGATTAATTCAAACAGCAACAAACCCCAATTTACTAATTTCTTTTTAACCAGGGAACACATTACCAAGAATTGGTGTCTGGTAATATAATCATGGGCTGTGTGCTTTCCTAGCAACACTTTCCCTACTACATTAGCCAGAAACTTATATTCTATAGATAAATTTTTCTTTAACAATTTATTAAGGTTTCCCTCTGGGTGACCCATCTTAATCAGCATAGAATCATACTCAGAACTATCTAATTCTATATCTTATCTCCATTAACCAAACCAAAAATTTCAGTTAAAATAGCAGGTATTAGTGTAACCTGATGATGTGCGATGATACCAATCATTGTTTCTACATCTGTGGAAGTTGAAGTGTAGACCCATTCTCTTATCTCGACCGCTGGCAGTTTGATCCTGGTGGTCATAAGTTTCCTCAGTTGTTGTTCTTCAAATAGTTACAGAATATCAGTGAATATCTGATCGGCATGGTTGAATGAATCAAAGTCAATGTCAAATCTAATATCATATTTCATGTTGGAGAGAGAAATCGCCGGAATTGTCATTATTTTCCTACAAAAACGAGATAGAGAGATCAAGTTCAAGAGAACTAGAAAGGGCGTGTTAGAGCTCGAAGAAAACCTAGTTATAGGGTTTTCAAAATATGAAGTGGAAAACTCTGTCCTGCGAAAAAAATCTTTGTTCTCAGGTCAACGAAAAATTTCATGAAGAAATGATATCATCGATCTCAGTTAGAAGAGGGAAAATTTTTTTGTCATTCTCAAGTCGACGAAAACTTTTCTGAAGCAAGATCGTCAATCTCCGCTCGACGAAAATAACTTCACGCAGAGAGTTCGTCGATCTCAGGTCAATGAAATTTCTTAAGAACAGTTCTCAGATCGTCGATCTCCGTTCGACGAACTGTGACCAGTTCTTCAACCTCAAACAGAAATTAAATTAACCTTTTGCATTGATCATACCTAGATGATTCAAAAAGAATAGATGTTTCTTCTCATCTAAAGGTTAAGTGAAGATGTTTGCTCTTTGGAAATTATTAGAGATAAAGACAAGATTAATTTTCTTTTTGTCCACATAATCTCTAATGAAATGATATCTAATTTCTATATGCTTGGTTCTACTATGATGCACTGGATTTTGTGCAATGGAAATTGTACTGGTACTATCACGAAATATAGTAGAATTATTTTGATTGTAACCATAATCCAGGAGTTGATTTTGAATCCACAATATTTGTGAACAATAACTGCCAGCTGCAATGTATTCAGCTTCTGCAATTGAAGTAGACACAGATGTTTGTTTCTTACAAAACCAGGACACAAGTCTATCAACAAGGAACTGACATGTTCCTGATGTGCTTTTCCTGTCAACTCTACATCCAGCAAAGTAAGTATCAAAGAATCCAGTTAATTCATATTCTGACTCAGTTGGATAATAGAGTCCTATATTTGGGCAACCCTTTATATATCTCAAAATCCTTTTAAGTTAAATATAGTCAGATTCTTTAGGGTTCACCTGTAATCTAGCACAAAGACATGTAGCAAAGATTATATCTGGCCTACTAGTTATGAGATATAATAAGGACCCAACAATAGCCTTATATGTTTTCTTATCAACTGGCTTGCCATGTTCATTAGAATCAATCATAACATTGGAAGCCATGGGTGTTTTCTTGGAAGAGGCATCAGTCATCCAAAATCTTTTAACTCGCTCCTTAGCATATTTTGATTGGGATATGAAAATGACATCAGTGGATTGCTTCACTTAGAGACCAAGGAAGTAAGAAAGCTCACCCATGCTACTCACTTCAAACTTGGAATGCATTAGGTGATGGAGATGTTGCTGACACGACTGCCATTGATCCCCGTCTGAGAGAGTTCATCGATTGGGACGATCGTTGCCGCAAGCTCGAGGATGGGATCAACCTCTACCTCCATTATATAAAAATATATAATTATAAATTAAATAATTATAATATATATTTTTAATAATTTTATTTTTTAGCAATTTTATTTTAAGTATTTATTTCATGTTTTAATTTTCATTTCATGTGTAATGATGGGTGCTTATAACCATCACCTGTTCTTTTAATTATTTCATTTGATGCGATATGATGAGTACATATAACCATCATATTTTCAATTTTGAATTTTGAATTTTGAATGAAGGGTTGGTTGAGTGGTGTAAGCCTATATATAGGTGATGATATTTGTCATATTGTTTTAGAGAGAAGAAGAATAAGAAAATAATTCCCCTAAAATCTTGTTGAGATCCTCCTTCCCCCTTGGCAAAATTCGGCCACCTCCCTCCCCCTGCTCCTCTTGGCTGCCAGCCAACTCTCCCTCCCCTCTCTATTTCGGCCATCTCTCTTCCACCTCCTCCTCTCCTTTCCTCTCTAATGAAACCTGACCTCTTCCTCTTCATAACCGACCACCATATCTCCCTAAACCCGACCACCAACAAATAAGACCAAGCAACCCTCATTCTTGAAGAAATCGGCCAAGGTGCAAGGATTTTCATTGTGAGTGTCATCTCCGGCGTGAAGCGAAGAAGGCAGACAAGTTCCTCTTCTTACGGCGTGACTCTGATGGAGCCGTTGAAGAACGATCCAAGTAGAGTAAATTGGAATCATCCATTCCGATTGGGTAACTAAAATATTTCTACTTTGTGTGATTTTTCCCACTTAGATTAATTCCTGTGGTGGTTTACTTTAGCGTAATTTTGGAAGCATTGAAATTTCATGGTTTTCTCTCGATTGATCTTTGTGTTTCATCTAATTTTCATTTATATTCGAGAGGTTTGGCGAACCTTCATTTTCTTTTGTTGGGAGAGGTCTACCGTTTCCGAATAGTTTTTTTTGGTAGATCTCTTTTGGTACAACCTTCGCTCAATCGGACCAGGTTGGTCCTTTTAGCCAGAAAGAATATTGACCTATCACCTCTATTCGATCCTAATCGGTTTGGCTACCCCTACGCTAGCATATAATTGATAGAATTAATTAACGTGGTGCTGCGTAGAATGATTGTGTGAGTATAGGATTTGGATCGAAGTGAGGTATACGTGCTAGTCCGTGGATTTATTCGTTATCAAACGTGCAAGCCTGCATTAATTTGGTATCAGAGGGAGATTCACGTCAATTTCCTAATTGGCCCCATCTGTCACAATACGCATTTTCACCACAAATAAAGCTTATCAGAGTAAGGGAAAATAAGCGTCATGATGCCACGTCAGCAGGGGATAACTGCGGACGCTCAGGAAGACACCAAACTAACCATGAAGAAATGTTCTTTTTAAGTTATTTTAAGGAAAATCATTTAAGTGTAGTAGTTAGCCGTATCTCTCGGCTTAGTGGCTCATCTAGTCCACGAGTCAAAATATATTATACGTTGCGGAAAAATACTTGATTAGATTAACTCAAACATCCTATATGAGTAAAACCGTCCCTAAAGGACAACTCATGTCAAGCAAGACTCTTAATTTATTATAGTAACAAAGATAGTTTTTTTACGGTCGCTAAAAATAACAGGCTAGAGTTTTAAATTATGCAATGCGGAAGTAATAGTAGTAGATTTTATAGTTGAAAATACCTAACATGCATTCTTAGCATAAATCCTCCCAGAGAACATGTAATCCACATCCACATTTAAAGAAATGAGCAGCTAGCAAGTATCAAACAACTAACAATTCAGTGGGCGCAAACAAACTGACACGAACCCACGAACAAAAGTATGTCTGAACTAGTAAAACCAAACAAACAACAAACTACCTCGCTAAGACGAGGCAAGAATCACGGCCAACGCTGCTGCCCAGAAAACTCCAAAACCAGCACTGCTAACAGCTACTGCTCTGAACCTGAGGCATCCCAAAGACAGAACACCTCAGCAAGAAGGTATAAATAGTGGCCCGAGAAGTATAAGCCAAAATAAGCAAGAGTCAACAGGGGTACCAACCCAAGACCAAAAACACTGAAGTAACGTACAAAAGTAAACAAGGCATCAACAGGAAAAGAGCTCATACGTGATTTATCATGTTCTGCAAGAGTACACAAGATGCACGAGGCTATAAGGTGACTACAAGAATATTTCACCAGAAAGGACAATACAAAACCTTTATTAGGCAACTGTGGTCGGCTCTACCCAAAACAACACGGGCAAAGTGGTCCCTCTTGCACACACCACCCAAAAACAACAATGGGCGATGTGGTCACTCTTGGACTCACCACCCAAAACAACAACGGCTGAGGTTGTCACTCTTGGACTCACCACCCAAAAACAAACGGATATATAATATGTCTAACTGCGAGGGAGTCTCATACTCTCCACCATACACCGCAGACATACAAAAACCAGGTAGACTTCCACAGGGTACTAGTGAAGGTAACCAACACTGCGGAGGTGGAATCGTCCACTAACTCCCGCATTCAAGAAACCCAAAAAACCACAAAATAAATATCTCGAGGTTTGGCTCGACAGATTCTACTTGACATTACCGAACTCAAGACACGGTTGATCAACCTCTAGGAGAAATTTATAGTCCTAGATGAATTCTAACGAGCTAAATAACGAAAGCTGAAACATGCATAGCCATCATTAAGACACACCGGGAATAATTAACCAAAATCAGACAAAATCGAGCTTCCCAAGACAACATTATACAACAATAAAGGAGCGTTGAAGCGATTAATAATTCACAATGACTTAGAAGAATAAGCGCAGATAATTTAAAGAACATGAAAGTATAGTCGTTACCATCAGATCGGACAAAGAGAAACGAGGGGAAAACCAGCACTTGCCTTGGTTTTACCGGAAAAGTCCTCTAAATCGCTCCACGTCGAAGATCGGGGCAAAAGGCTGCGGGAGGAGTTGAAATCTAGACAAAAAGGGTCGAAAAGGGGATTAGGGCCGAAAATCACTAACGAGAAAATCTCAAGAAACAAGGAAGAAATTACCACGAGGGCGAAGCTCTCACCGAGAGCTTTCCAAATCTACGATTGGTTTGGAATTTCGAGCACCGGAGAACCGTCAACGGCCACTGGAAGTATTAAGGACGAACAACCTCTATCTCGCTCACGCCGCTCTGGTTCGGGAGGAAAGGAATCGGAGAAGAAGATGAAGAAGGTATTTATACCAAAGGTGATAATAGGAAAAACAACAAAATAAATCGGGTTCAGCTGAACCGTTTTTCCCAAAGCAGAGGGAAAGGGGTTAATCGAGTATCAGACAAAAAACCTACTCGAGTAGTTCAATACAACCACTCGAGTACACAAGACCTACTCGAGTAGTTCAATACAACTACTAGAGTAACAGAAGGCCCACTCGTATAGCTCATCACAATTACTCGAGTAACAGAAACCTACCCGAGTAGTTCATTACAACTACTCGAGTAACAGAGAAGGAGTACTCGAGCACTAAGGGAATTACACGAATACAACACGGAACTTACTCGAGTACTAAGGCAGCTTACTCGAGTATTACAAGGGGAAAACCAGTGCCCAGAAAAATATCGTCGAACGCAAGGCCTGATCGTCGATCCCAATTCGAAAATCATCGAACTCAACACGAAAGGCCAGACCTACAGAAAGCTCCACTCGACGATTCGTCGAGCTCAGCACGACAATCGTCGAGCGCTCGACGATCGTCGACCTCCAGACAGAACCCAGAAAAGAATAATAATCGTCGAGCTCGACGATCATCAACCTCCAAAGAGCACCCAGAGAAGAATAACAATCGCCGAGCTCCGCTCGACGATCGTCGACCTCGATACAGCGCCCAGAAAACGAAAACAATCGTCGAGCTCCGCTCGAGGATTGTCGAACGCGACACAGCGCCCAGAAAAGGGAATACAATCGTCGAGCTCTGCTCGACGATCGTCGAAACCGACACAGCGCTCAGGAAAAGGAATAATATCGTCGAGCTCCACTCGACGATCGTCGAACCCGACACAGCGCTCAGGAAAAGAAAACCGAAAAAAACTCGGTTCGACGAAAACCCACACCTTAGGAGGGCTTCCCGAGAATCAACACAGACCCAAGGCATTAAAATAGCAATTAACGTGTTCAGATAGTTGAACAAGGATATAAGAGATCAAACTAAGGCTCAAACGCGCCGAATTAAACGAAACTCACGCCGTAGGCGAAAACTATAGCTACGGACACAACAGCGAAGTCAAAACAAAAATCCTACGAGCCATTCCCGAGATATTAATCGTCAAAGTATGCGGCGAACAAAACAAAACCCAAAACTTTGATCGCGCCCTGAGACTCCAAAAAATGCTCGGGTTGCAGCGAAACTGGACGAGCACGTCCAAAACTACTCAAATCCAACACTCGACGTTAAAAGTAACACCACGACATCATAAATCTGACGTTGCCCAAACAAATAAAATCATCGAAAAATCGGTGGTGTTACAGTCACTTCCCCTAAAAAGAAGTTTTGTCCTGAAACTTTTCACAACTCCAAAACCAAACCAAAATCGATAAAATCCAACAAAACTGACAACATAACGACATACCCAAAACTAAGAGAAGAGGTGCGGATGAGATTCCCTCATCGCCAATTCTAATTCCCACGTCGCGGTCTCGACGTCTTGGTTTCTCCAAAGAATCTTGACCATAGGGATGGTTTTTCTCCGCAACACACACTTTTGAGAATCCAGAACACGAATAGGTTCTTACACATATGTAAGGTTGGGCTGAATCTGCAGTATCGAGTCAAGGACTTGACGATCACTACGAACACACTTCCGTAATTGGCTCACATGGAACACATCATGGGCACCAGGGAAGGTCGCAGGAAATTTCAGCCTATAAGCTGACACTCCGATGCGCTCAAGAATCTGAAAAGGTCCCACATACCAGGGGTCTAACTTGTGGTTCCTTCCAAACCTTTTAACGCCAAACATTGGGGAAACTTTCTGAAAAACCAAGTCTCCAACAGCAAACTCCAGATCGACCCTTCGTAGATTAGCATACTTCTCATAGCGCTCTTGAGCCACACGAAGCTTTTCCCGAATATGAGTCACCACACAATTCATCTCTTCAAGGGCTTCTAGACCTAACAACGGTCTCTCACCAACTTCAGCCCAAAACAATGGAGTCCTAAAACGCCTCCCATACAAGGCCTCAAACGGATCCATTTGCAGACTCTCTTGATAACTATTATTGTAAGCAAACTCCATGAGTCTGAGATGCTCATCCCAAGCACCACCATGATCCAAAACATAACACTTGATCATATCCTCTATGATCTGATTTACCCTTTCCATCTGACCATTAGTCTGCGGAAGATAGGCAGTGGAATAACTTAAATCGGTACCCAACCTGTCACAACCCGCATTTTCCTCAACGAGTACCTCGTAGCAGAGCAAGAGGAACTACGGGTTATGATGCCACGTCGTGCAGGGGATAACTGCACACGCTCAGGCAACCCTTGCGCTTACTTTATGAGTTGAAATTCAACAGGTAAATGTAAGAAAACCCTTGGATTTAATGGCCGTATCCCTCGGCCTTAGGGATCAAAAACTATTTTTGTACGCGGCAGAAATACTTTGTTTATTTACGACGTTCTCATATATGCAGTCTATAGTGATACTATTATACGAAATCATCTTTGTTTATGTCATTTGGAAAATAAGTGTTTGGTAACCAAAACATGTTATGCATGGATACAATAATAGGTTTTGTTTAACTTAAAAATACCTAATGCAACCTACCATAAATTCTTCCCAAGAGCAAGAAGACATCATCCAAATGAGTCACATTAGCAGTCTATTATTCATACATCACAAGTAAAGAAAGCCACCAATGGGCGCCAACAAGTTGACACGAACCCATTGGGGCACATGTATGTCTGTACAACAAGGAAAAGAACTACCTCGCTAAGTAAGCTCGGCTAGCTCCCAAGAAACGCCACCAACAAACCTAGCCGCTCAACCGGCTACAACCTGCACCTAAGGCGTTCAAGAAAGAATACCTCAGCAATCCTCGAAGATACAATAAAAAGAAGAGCAGCATGTTTATACAATATCATGAAGGGGCTTACCGACCCCGTAGCAATGCTTCATATAAGTAAACAAGTGAAGAAAACAAGTGGAAAACGCACCAAAACACATGCCAAACGCACTAAGTGCGTACAAGTTTCATCAAGTCCTGCTCAACCCGCAGGAGAGAAAGGCAAAACGCATGCCCATTCCATCATTCTTAGTACAAGAAACAACTCTACAAGTGAAACATAAGCAGCGGTTACATGCGATTCAGCAAGGGTCTTTTTGTGGCAGCCCTAAAGTGGAACGCACCAATAAAAACCAGCCCAAATCGGGGCCAAAATGGTGCTCTACACCACAAATCCAAACCCGGTGGCCACAAAGGCTTAACCCACACCACCCCTTACCAAAGCCGCACATACACACTTCTGCCAGGGTTCACATTCGCCTCGCAAAACTCACCATAAACGAACCTAACTGTAACCCCATAATCAAATCTCACCATAACCTAAGTAGCACTTTCCCTTCCTTTATCCTCACACATGACGACAAATTGCCAACGTAGAGTTTGATGAACTTCATCACATGAGAGAGTTGATTACCTTAATTACATAAATCACATGTTTGGAACAATAATCACATTATTTTGATCAAGGAAGAATCACATAAATTTGAAAGGCTACATGAACATGAATCAAATTAGCTACATGAATCACATGAATAAGAGAACTACATGAAGACTTGATAACTAAACAAAACTAAGCATGGAAGATCAAAGTCATTTAGCATAGAGAAATTTAAGAGCATCATAAGGCTAGTGAGGAAGAACCCAAAACAAGAAGAACAAGCTAGGAAACTTGAAAGAGAAACTAGCTATTTTGCACAATCAAAAACAAGAAAGAAGATTGGCAAGGGTGAAGAACACCGCTTTCTTGAACCGAGACGATGCCGCGACGGCTGCTCCTCTCTTTCCTTGCCTTGCTTTAGCCCTTGCTCCCTTGCTTTCTCTTTGAGAATGAATAAGAAGATGAAGAGAAGGTGAAGTGAGGAGGAGAAACTCTGTTTCGGCCTTATTTTCTCCAGAACAGAGCTGGACCGTTAGATGCAGAATCAAGGAAACGAACGACACAAAAAAACTGGAAAAAGTCGATTTTCGGGCCGGTCACGCCCTGTGTCACGCCCGTGACGCAGGGCGTGTACCTTAAGCGGCGCAGAAAGTCGGCAAATCCAAGTTTATCCCCAAGGTACACGGCCGGGTACATGCCCGTGACGGGTCGGTCACGCCCGTGACGGGTCGGTCACGCCCGTGACCTAGGGCGTGTAGCCCGTGTCTCGACACCTCATCGACACTCGACACAGCTGGACACTCCCTGTGACACGCCAGTGTCACAGGCCGTGTCCCCTCTCTCGACACCGGACACTCGACACTCAACACTCGACACTCGACACTCGACACTGCGGGACACGGCCCATGACACGCCCGTGTCACGGGGCGTGTACCCCATTCGTCGAGCTCAACTCGACACAAGAAAATCGTCGAGTCAAGGAGGTCACGCCCAGGTCACGCCCTGGGTCACGCCCCGACACGCCCGTGTCGGGGGGCGTGTCACGCACAAAAATGACTATTTTTGCCTGTTTTGAAAAATGTTTCTGTGTCATCCTAGACCATTTTTGCCTTAAGCACTTTTTACCCGTTTTTTTTTTGTTTCCTGTACCAGCAACTCGTTTTGAGCAACCTTCCCCGGGCGCGAAAAAGTGCAAGCATTCCCTAAGAGGCCTTACCGAGTCCCCATCTGGACTCCGGTTTGCTGGGGAATCGTGCAACTCGGCTACCAAAACAGCCACTCGCAAGCCCGCGGGAAAAACCATGCTCGAACAACGGTCAAAGCCAACTTAACGCCCATCAAGCGTACGCAATCAAAAATCCGAGGTGTTACAATCACTCCCCCTAACAAAAAGTTTCGCCTCGAAACTTTTCAATCATTTTGATCTCAATCCAAGAAGGTAACAAACCAAAAACAACAATGCAACAAAAACACCAATCCACATACCAGCTTATTTACAGGAACAAATGAGGGTGAGCCGCCCTCATCGTTGACTCGAGCTCCCACGTCGCGCTTTCCACATTCTGATTTTTCCATAGCACCTTGACCATAGGAATCTTCTTTTTCCGTAACACGCGATCTTGGGAGTCAAATATCCGGATGGGCATCTCCACATAAGAAAGGTTTGGCGCCAATTGCGGCACCACGTCCAACACTTGTGAGTCATGTAGCACACACTTGCGAAGTTGGCTAACATGAAACACGTCGTGAACACCAGGAAAGTTCACGGGTAATTCTACTTTGTAAGCGGATGCACCAACTCGCGCAAGAATCTTGAAGGGACCCACAAATCTTGGGTCTAATTTGCGCTCTTTTCCAAACCTTTTAATCCCAACCATTGGGGAGACTTTCAAGAAAACAGAATCCCCCACCGCAAACTCTAAGTCCGACCTTCTTCGGTTGGCGTACTTTTCATATCGCTCTTGGGCGATTCGGAGCTTCTCCCGAATAAGTCGTACGGCAACTTCCATGTCCTCGAGCGCCTCTGGGCCCAACAATGGCTACTCACCAACCTCAGTCCAAAAGAGAGGAGTCCGACATCGACGCCCATATAAAGCTTCGAACGGAGCCATTTGCAAGCTTTCTTGATAGCTGTTATTATATGCGAATTCCATAAGCCGCAAACGTTCATCCCATTCTCCGCCATACTCAAGAATATAGCATCGAATCATATCTTCCACAATTTGATTTACTCATTCCGTTTGGCCATTCGTCTGAGGGTGGTAAGTAGTGGAATACCACAAATCCGTCCGCAAACCATCTTGTAGACTCTTCCAGAAATAAGAAGTAAATCGGGAATCCCTGTCTGATATGATATTGACTGGCACACCATGCAGTCGGATGATCTCGTTCAAATAGAGCTCCGCTATTGTCTTCATCGGGTAGTTGACCTTAAATGGTATGAAATGAGCACACTTGGTCAATCTATCTACGATCACCCACACAGAGTCATGTCCTCGTGGAGATCTTGGTAGGCCTGTATTAAAATCCATTGAGATGCTTTCCCACTTCCATGTTGGAATCTCCAATGGTGTCAACTTGCCACCAGGCCTCCCATGATCAGCTTTCACCCGCTTGCAGGTATGACATTCAGATACAAATCGCGCTATATCTCTTTTCATTCCATACCACCAGACAATTTGTTTCAAATCACGGTACATTTTTGTTGATCCTGGATGGTAGGCCATACTTGAGCCATGAGCTTCCCGACACACCCTCTCGCGAATGTCTCCAACTGCGGGAATACAAAATCGACCACGATACTTTAACGTGCCCTCCTCATCAATAGAAAAATCCGGTAATTCACGCTTTTCAGTTCGAAGAAACAAATGTAAAAGATCAGGATCATCCTTTTGATGTTGTCTTGCAAGCACCAGCCATGAAGGTTCTTCTACCATCGAATGACTTTGCGGGTCATACTTGCCCACGAAAATATCCATCAATAGAAATTCCTCCACAAGACGGTCGACTGAAAGATGAAATAATTTCCCCGTCTTCCGACTCAATGCATCGGCCACAACATTCGCTTTCCCCGGATGATACTGAATGTCCACATCATAATCAGCTACATATTCAAGCCATCGTCGTTGGCGCAGATTCAATTCCTTTTGCTTGAAGACGTACTTTAAACTTTTATGATCCGTAAAGATTTTGCACTGTGCACCATAGAGTAAGTGTCGCCACAACTTCAACGCAAATATTACCGCTGCGAACTCCAAATCATGCGTTGGGTAATTCTTTTCATGACTTTCCAACTGCCGAGACCCATACGCAATCACCTTTTTGTCCTTCATTAATACATATCCAAGTCCAACGTGCGACGCATCAACAAAGACGTCATAATCTATCCCTTCTGTCGGCAAGATCAACACAGGAGCGGTACATAACCTGTTCTTGAGTTCAAGGAATGAGGCCTCACACTTGTCATTCCACTCAAACGCCACATTATTCTGGGTTAAGCGAGTCAAAGGTGCGACCAACGTCGCAAAACCTTCGACAAATCTGCGGTAATAGCTGGCCAATCCCAAGAAGCTTCGAATCTCCTTGGGTGTCTCCGGTCTTCTCCACTCCATGACTGCAGCAATCTTTTTGGGATCCACTGAAATTCCATGTTGATTAATGACATGACCCAGAAAAGCAACTTGAGGCAACCAAAACTCTCATTTGCTTAGTTTGGAGAATAACCGTTGGTCTCGCAAAGTGGCCAATACCAATCGCAGATGCTGTTCATGCTCCTCAGCACTGCGGGAGTAGACAAGCACGTCATCAATAAAAACCACCACAAACTTATCCAAGTAGTCCTTGAACACCCTATTCATCATATCCATGAAGGCTGATGGTGCGTTGGTCAAACCAAACGACATCACCAGAAATTCAAAATGGCCATGCCTTGATCGAAATGCAGTCCGCGGAATATCAGACTCCCGGACCTTGAGCTGATGATAGCCCGAGTGGAGTTCAATCTTCGAAAATCCTGAACTGCCACGCAGTTGATCAAACAAATCATCAATTCTTGGCAGTGGGTACTTGTTTTTAATCATCACCTTGTTCAACTCCCGGTAATCGATGCAAAGCCGCATCGACCCATCTTTCTTCTTCACAAATAACACCGGTGCACCCCAAGGTGATGAACTCGGCCTGATAAACCCTTTTGCCAATAAGTCATCCAGCTGGGTACGTAACTCTGATAGCTCACGCGAGGCCATTCTGTACGGCGCTTTCGCAATAGGCCGCGTACCCGGTTCCAAATCAATAACGAACTCGACATCACGATCAGGGGGAAGACCAGGAAGAGCAGTAGGAAAAACATCTGGGAATTCATGCACAACAGGAATCTCCTCCAAACGCGGCAAAACAACACTAGTCCCCACAACTGAGACTAGACAAGCAAAACAGTCAGAAACAAACAATGTCCGAACATATACCGCCGATACCCTTGGAGTATCCTGGCATGAATCACCATAAACACTTCCCGGCTGACCATTGTCCTTGATAAAATCCAAGCGCTTCCCTTTGCACTGGATGACGGCGTCATAGCGGGAAAACCAGTCCATGCCCAGAATGACGTCAAAATCCTCCAAATCGATCACCTTGAAATCAGCCTTTGCTAAGCAATCGCCCAACAAAATGGGACAATCAAGAAGACCCCAGTCTGCCACCACAGAAGCACCGGAAGGGAACTTCACCAAAAAGGCATTCCCCACTCGATCTGGTGTCAAATGATACCGATCCAGAAAGGTTCGAGCCACAAATGAATGGGTCGCACCAGAATCGAAAAGAACACGCGCCCAACGGTTCTTTACCTTAAAGTTTCCTATAAGGGTACATATGTAGCTAAAAACTACACATAAGAGGTATAAACAAAACGTGAACCAGAGAAATGAATCGAACCTGAGATAACCTGGGGTGACATCTGAGCTTCCTCTGAGGAGATCACATTTAACTTCCCTTTTCCTTTGTCCAAACGCGGAGGCGGAGGCAAATCCTAGAGTGGCATTGGCTGCAGCACAGGTTGGTTTTGTGGGCACCTTGCCTTCAGATGTCCCTGTTTGCCACACTGGAAGCACACCTTGTCCTTGACCCAGCAGCGGCTCATATCATGACCTCTCCCCCCACAAGCTGTACACTCCAAGTCTCTGGTTGGCGCACTCTGAATGGCGTGCACCTGCTCCTTCTTTTGCATCCCCAACCGCTTGAAACATTTCTCAAATGGGTGGCCTGATCGGCCACAGAAGCTACATGTTTCCTTCTTCTTCTTTACGTCTGACTCGTGGGAGCTTTTCCCTCCCATCAGCTTCCTCTTATCCTTCCTCATCAGTTGTCCTCTTTGTTTTGCCGTTTCGATAGCTTCAACCTTCAACGCAGCCTCAACCACAGTAGTGTAACTCGTCGCTCCATAAGCACTTGCGAACTGTTGCACGTCGCTGCGGAGGCCGATAAGAAATCTCTTTACGCGGTCAGCCTCAGTAGTCACCAAGCTCGGAGCGAACAGACTTAACTTGCTAAACTCAATTTCATACTCACTAACTGTGAGTTTCCTCTGCTTCAGGTACAAGAAATCATTCATCAAGCGGTCCCTTTCAACTGACGGCAGAAACTTGCGCCATAACATGTCTTTAAAGGCTTCCCACGAACATCCCGCCCCTAAGCTCTCCTTTTCTCGCAACCACCAACCTTTAGCCAACCCTTTGAGTTGATAGGCGGCAAGCATCACCTTCTGGTCCTCAGTAACGCCAGAATAACCAAACATTTCTTCCAACGTGATCACCCAATCATCCAAGATCACAAAGTCCGCTTTTCCATCATAAGTCGGTGGTCCAAGTCGCTGAAACTGCGAGATGAAAGTCATCGCAGGAGGAACCACAACTGGGGGTATCACTGCCACGGAAGGAGTAGAAATGGTGGGACCTCGGACAGTCTCTTGCCCTCTTGGTGCCAGTCCAGACATCGCTGAGGACATAGCTTGGAGCTGGGACTGCACTTCCTGCACCTGCCTAGTCAAAGCCTCATTACTTTGGCGTAGACTATCCATCAGGGCATTATTCTGCGCGCCCGAAGACTCGCCCTCGGATTGGGGAGTTTGCCTTGTCACTGGACGCTTCGACATCCTATAAACACGTTCACTCTTATCAAGCTCAAACCCAACAAAACACACAACGGCTATGTACAGACCATACATATAGTACTATGAATATCAACTGCTAACTTGCTCTGGGAGTTTGAGAATGATGGTATGCCTAGCCTAAAGATGACTCACCGTCATCCCACTAACTTGTGCCTAACCGATGAATGCATGACTTTATTTGACCCAAAACCATGAGTGTACAGGTGTCATCATGTACATCTTTAGCTTGGCACGTTGTGCTCATGCAATGTTATGTTATGCGTGCTGTGCGATGCAATCTAGAAAGGCCTTAATGCATGCCATGAGCGGTCGTACACATCACAATGCTATGCATCCCATACTACATAGCATTGCATGCAATGAAGAAAAGAAAACGTGCTAGTCGCATCCATGTGGTAAGGTTATGCATCCCATACTACATAACCCGCACATGTTGCCCCTATGGTGGATCCATATACAACCATATATTATGCATCCCATACTACATAATATGCCTCGTATACTTCTTGTCATGCCATGAGTGTAGTGTGTGTGCGTCGGCCAAGACATACTGATGGCACCTCGGTGTGTGTATGATATGATGTTTACGACCAAACAAGAAAGTTTGCCCGACCACTTGTCAAGCAAACCTCCCACTGATACCAACTGTCACAACCCGCATTTTCCTCAACGAGTACCTCGTAGCAGAACAAGAGGAACTACGGGTTATGATGCCACGTCGTGCAGGGGATAACTGCACACGCTCAGGCAACCCTTGACGCTTACTTTATAAGTTGAAATTCAACAGGTAAATGTAAGAAAACCCTTGGATTTAATGGCCGTATCCCTCGGCCTTAGGGATCAAAAACTATTTTTGTACACGGCGGAAATACTTTGTTTATTTACGACATTCTCCTATATGCAGTCTATAGTGATACTATTATACGAAATCATCTTTGTTTACGTCATTTGGAAAATAAGTGTTTGGTAACCAAAACATGTTATGCATGGATACAATAATGGGTTTTGTTTAACTTAAAAATACCTAATGCAACCTACCATAAATTCTTCCCAAGAGCAGGAAGACATCATCCAAATGAGTCACATTAGCAGTCTATTATTCATACATCACAAGTAAAGAAAGCCACCAATGGGCGCCAACAAGATGACACGAACCCATTGGGGCACATGTATGTCTGTACAACAAGGAAAAGAACTACCTCGCTAAGTAAGCTCGGCTAGCTCCCAAGAAACGCCACCAACAAACCTAGCCGCTCAACCGGCTACAACCTGCACCTGAGGCGTGCAAGACAGAATACCTCAGCAATCCTCGAAGATACAATAAAAAGAAGAGCAGCATGTTTATACAATATCATGAGGGGCTTACCGACCCCGTAGCAATGCTTCATATAAGTAAACAAGTGAAGAAAACAAGTGGAAAACGCACCAAAACACATGCCAAACGCACCAAGTGCGTACAAGTTTCATCAAGTCCTGCTCAACCCGCAGGAGAGAAAGGCAAAACACATGCCCATTCCATCATTCTTAGTACAAGAAACAACTCTACAAGTGAAACATAAGCAGCGGTTACATGTGATTCAGCAATGGTCTTTTGGTGGCAGCCCTAAAGTGGAACGCACCAATAAAAACCAGCCCAAATCGGGGCCAAAATGGTGCTCTACACCACAAATCCAAACCCGGTGGCCACAAAGGCTTAACCCACACAACCCCTTACCAAATCCGCACATACACACTTCTGCCATGGTTCACATTAGCCTCGCAAAACTCACCATAAACGAACCTAACCGTAACCCCACAATCAAATCTCACCATAACCCAAGTACCACTTTCCCTTCCTTTATCCTCACACATGACGACAAATTGCCAACGTAGAGTTTGATGAACTTCATCACATGAGAGAGTTGATTACCTTAATTACATAAATCACATGTTTGGAACAAGAATCACATGATTTTGATCAAGGAAGAATCACATAAATTTGAAAGGCTACATGAACATGAATCAAATTAGCTACATGAATCACATGAATAAGAGAACTACATGAAGACTTGATAACTAAACAAAACTAAGCATGGAAGATCAAAGTCATTTAGCATAGGGAAATTTAATAGCATCATAAGGCTAGTGAGGAAGAACCCAAAACAAGAAGAACAAGCTAGGAAACTTGAAAGAGAAACTAGCTATTTTGCACAATCAAAAACAAGAAAGAAGATTGGCAAGGGTGAAGAACACCGCTTGCCTGAACCGAGACGATGCCGCGACGGCTGCTCCTCTCTTTCCTTGCCTTGCTTTAGCCCTTGCTCCCTTGCTTTCTCTTTGAGAATGAAGAAGAAGATGAAGAGAAGGTGAAGTGAGGAGGAGAAACTCTGTTTCGGCCTTATTTTCTCCAGAACAGTGCTGGACCGTTAGATGCAGAATCAAGGAAATGAACGGCACAAAAAAACTGTAAAAAGTCGATTTTCGGGCCGGTCACGCCCTGTGTCACGCCCGTGACGCAGGGCGTGTACCTTAAGCAGCGCAGAAAGTCGGCAAATCCAAGTTTATCCCCACGGTACACGGCCGGGTACACGCCCGTGACGGGTCGGTCACGCCCATGACCTAGGGCGTGTAGCCCGTATCTCGACACCTCGTCGACCCAAAGTGTCGACACTCGACACAGCTGGACATGCCCTGTGACACGCCCGTGTCATAGGCCGTGTCCCCTCTCTCGACACCCGACACTCGACACTAAACACTCGACACTCGACACTCGACAATGCGGGACACGGCCCGTGACACGCCCGTGTCACGGGGCGTGTACCCCATTCGTCGAGCTCAACTCGACACAAGAAAATCGTCGAGTTAAGGAGGTCACGCCCAGGTCACGCCCTGGGTCACGCCCCGACACGCCCGTGTCGGGGGGCGTGTCACGCACAAAAATGACTATTTTTCCCTGTTTTGAAAAATGTTTCTGTGTCGTACTAGACCATTTTTGCCTTAAGCACTTTTTACCCGTTTTTTTTGGTTTCCTATACCAACAACTCGTTTGAGCAACCATCCCCGGGCGCGAAAAAGTGCAAGCATTCCCTAAGAGGCCTTACCGAGTACCCATCTGGACTCCGGTTTGCTGGGGAATCGTGCAACTCGGCTACCAAAACAGCCACTCGCAAGCCCGCGGGAAAAACCATGCTCGAACAACGGTCAAAGCCAACGTAACGCCCATCAAGCGTACGCAATCAAAAATCCGGGGTGTTACACAACCCCTCTTGTAAACTCTTCAAAAAACGAGACGTAAATCTAGAGTCCCGATCTGATACGATGCTAACAGGCAGACCATACAACCTGATGACCTCTTCAAGATATAACTCAGCTATCTTCTTCATCGAGTACCCAATCTTAAATGGAACAAAGTGAGCACACTTTGTCAGTCTGTCGACTATCACCCAAACAGAGTCGTGCCCACGGGGAGATTTTGGCAGACCGGTGATGAAATCCATTGAAATACTCTCCCATTTCCAACTTGTAATATCCAGCGGTGTCAATTTACCACCAGGCCTTCTATGATCAGCTTTAACACGCTGACAAGTATAACATTCTGATACAAACTTTGTGATGTCATTCTTCATCCCTGACCACCAAACTATTTGCTTTAGATCTTTATACATCTTAGTGGAACCAGGGTGGTAGGCTACACTGGAACCATGAGCTTCAGCACAGATCTTAGCTCGAATATTGCCAAAGGCGGGGATGCAACATCTACCCTGATACTTCAAGGTGTCCAACTCGTCCACAAAGAAATCAGGTAGCTATCCTTTCACAGTTCTATTCCCGAGGTGCAAAAAATCAGGATCATCCTTCTGATGTACTCAAGTAAGGGAAATCCAAGAGGGTTCTCCTGCTTCTAGACTAGCAGGCACAGTACTACTCCCAACCTCGATATCCATCAACAAAAATAATTCCATCAAGGACTGCACCGACAGATTAAAAATCTTAGCGATCTTTCTACTCAAAGTATTGGCTACTACATTAGCCTTTCCCGGATGATAAAGAATTTCCACTTCATAATCCGCCACATATTCTAACCACCGATGCTGGCGCAGATTTAGTTCTTTTTGAGTGAAGACGTACTTCAAACTCTTATGGTCCGTATATATCTTGCACAATGCGCCATATAATAGGTGTCTCCAAAGCTTCAGCGCATAAATTATGACAGCAAACTCCAAATCATGCATAGGGTGGTTTCTCTCATGGATCTTTAGTTGTCTCGATCCATACGTAATCACCTTACCATCTTGCATTAAAACACAACCAAGTCCGACGTGTGACGCGCCAACATACACATCATACTCAACTCCTTCAGTAGGTACGGTTAAAATCGGAGCAGTACATAATCTCTTCTTCAGCTCTTGGAAAGCCTCTTCACACTTATCACTCTAGATGAAAGTAGTATTCTTTTGAGTAAGTCTAGTTAGAGGAGCAGACAACACCGAAAACCCCTCCACGAATCTTCTGTAATAGCCGTCCAGGCCTAAGAAACTCCTAATCTCCTTAGGTGTAGAAGGTCTCTCCCATTCCATCACCGCAGAAATCTTGGTCGGGTCTACAGAAATACCATCCTTTCTTACCACATGACCCAGAAAGGACACATGAGGTAACCAGAACTCACACTTGCTCAACTTCGCATATAACTAATGCTCCCTCATGGTCGACAAAACCAGACGCAAATGTTGAGTATGCTCCTCAACATTGCGGGAATACACCAAGACATCATCTATAAATACAATAATAAATCGGTCCAAGAAATCCTTAAACACACGATTCATAAAATCCATGAAAGCAGAGGGTGCATTGGTTAAACCAAAAGACATCACCAAAAACTCAGTGTCCATGCCGCGAATGAAAAGCGGTTTGGGGAATATCTGTCTCACGAATCCTCAACTTGTGGTAGCCTGAGCGAAGATCGATCTTTGAAAATATCGAGCTACCGCGCAATTGGTCGAACAAATCATCAATCCTTTGCAGGGGAAATCTATTCTTAATGTTTACCTTGTTCAATTCCCTATAATCGATGCAAAGTCTCATTGATCCATTTGTTGGGTACATTGGAAAATGTGTATCAGGTTTGAAGAGTCCTCACCTTACTCAATGATATGCATCAAGGTGTATTTGATGTTATTTTGAGTTTATATGTGCAGGTTAAGAAAATGCAAGAATGCAGGAAAAAGTTTCTAAGTTCATGAGTCGACACCAGAAAAGATGTGTCTACACTTATGCAGGCTTGTGTCGACATTGGAGAAAAGTTGCGTCGACACTTGGAGAGGCTGTGTCGACACCAGAAGAAACTATGTTGACACACAGAGGCAGTGTCGACACACAGAGAAAGCTTTGTCGACATCAACTGTGTCGACACACAGAGGTAGTGTCGACACACAGAAGACTTAGTCGGCATCAACTGTGTCGACACACAGAGGCAGTGTAGACACACAGAAGACTTTGTCAACTTCAACTGTGTCGACACACAGGACTTGTGTCGACGCATAGCAGAGTTTCAACAAATTTATTTTTTGGGAAGAGAAGAAGTGACTGTGTCGACACACAGAACTAGTGTCGACAAATTCTACAGAAGCTGTGTCGAGAAGCAGTGTCTACACCAAGGGAGCTATGTCGACACCATCAAGGATTGTGTCGACACTTAGTCTACTTCTGTCGACACAAGATGAAGTTCAGTCTCGACATTTTGCTGACATAGACAGAGCTTCAAGAAGTGACTTGAAGACTTTATAGCTGTCATAACCAACAGGTCTACTGCAACTGTCAGAGCTGTCAAAAGTTTGTTAGAAACCAGATCATCCGGTTACCATGGAGAAAGTTTATATAAAGACATTCTCTATCAATAGAAGAAGAAGTCACACACTAATACTGAATACATGAAAAAGAAGAATTTGGAGAGAGAGAGAGAGCTCCATCTATTGAAGAATAGAAAGGGACTTATATCAACAAGTCCCTCAAGTGCATATTCTGAACGAGTCTGCCAAGAAGGATTCAGATTGAGATCTGAATTTCAAGAAAGAAGCTGATTGAAGATCAACTTCAAAGGAGTTCAATCCTACTGAGTTCAAATTCAAGAAGCTTTGAAGAAAGCTAAGAGTGGTTGTTCTCTGCCATCAGATTCTTCCAAGAACTGATCAAGAAACCATCCATCCTTTCTCTCTCTACTAGGGTGGTGGTATATTATAAACTTAAATCTATTTTCTGTAGGATCTTTATAAGATCTGAGTTATAAGCCTGTGTTTATAAAGGCTGAGTTGTAGGAGATTATTTTCTCTGAGTGGTAGGCCTAGTTGAAGGCTGAGGTAGGGCTGTGAGGCTGAGTTGTAGGAGATTGTTATCTCTGAGGTGTAGGCCTTGTTGAAGGCTGAGGTAGGGCAGATTGCCTGAGATGAAGGAGTGTGGACTCACTCTGAGTTGTAGGAGCCTTGTGTGGGTTCTGAGTTGTAAGATCTGCGGATCTGAGGTGAAGAGAAGAAGTTAGGTCGAATCTAGCACACTGCTAGATAGGCGAAGGGGGAAAGTGGATGTACCCAGACCATGGGGAACCACTATAAAATTGTGTGTAATCTGTGACTGTGTGTATTTCTGTGAATTCTGTGATTGTGGTAGCTGTAGAACTGGTAGATAAATTTGATTATCTGAATAAATATTCTGCCTTAGTGTAAAAAGGAATTGCACCTATTCACCCCCCTCTAAGTGTTTAGGAACCAATTCTTTCAAGTGGTATCTGTAACGCCCCGAAACTCAAAGGAGCGACGGAGGATGTATTGGGCCAGTTTTGGGTTCTGGCTGCAGGCACACGGCCTGGGACACGGGCGTGTCCCAGGGCGTGTCAAGCTTGTGTTGACACTGAGCCAGGAAGTCGACACTTTGGTCTCGACATTGTGTCGAGACTGGGCACACGGCCTGCGACACGGGCGTGTCGCAGGGCGTGTCGACCAGTGTCGACACTTAGCCGCGAAGTCGACACTCTATGGTCGACGAAGTGTCGAGACATGGCACACGGCCTGCGACACGGGCGTGTCGCAGGGCGCGTCAGCCCTTGTAGACACTCGTCCCGGGAAGTCGACACTTTGGTCTCGACATTGTGTCGAGAGAAGGCACACGACCTAGGACACGGGCGTGTCCAAGGCCGTGTCATCAGGTCAACGATCTTCGCTCGACAAAGTGTCGAGTGTCGAGACTGTGTACACGGCCTGGAGCCCAGGCGTGTCAAGGTGACATGGGCAAGGACACGGGCATGTCCTAGAACCCGTGCAGTGCTCGGGTTGTTTTCGGGGAAAAATGATGGGGGTACACGGTCGGCCACACGGCCGTGTCAGGGGAAACACGGGCGTGTCAGGTCGGACACGGGCGTGTTCGATACCCGTGTGTTGTTCCAGGCGAGTCGATTTTGACGGCGAATGAGGCACATGGCCCTGGACACGGGCGTGTTCCAGGCCGTGTTCGGTCCAGATTGGGCATTTCAGTCCCGAATCAAAGCCGTTCATTTCTTTAATTAATGATCCAAAGGTTGGGGGTTGTTCTTGAAGGGATATACCAGGGATTGGACTTAGAAACCCTCACTTTTCATAAGTTATTATCTTTCTAAAACCTTAGAGAGAGAGGAGAGCCAAGGAAGGAAGAAGGAGCTAGATCCGGCCATTGGAGGAGCTTCGAAGCTCCAAATCGCAAGCACACTCCGGATCCACGGAGGCAAAGCTAGTGTAGTGCTTTTCATTTGCTTACTTTTCCATTGCGCCAAAGAGGAACGCTAGGGTAAAGATTCTCTTCTTGAGCATGAGTAGCTCTCCTTCTTTGTATAGGAAGCCCGCTCTCGCGAGTTTGCGGTGAGTTGGAGGCGTTCCTTCGGGTAGATATGTGAAGTCCCCGTTGTTTAGAGTCCGTAAGCGAGAACGGACATAGGCATGATGTGTGAAGCCTACCCGGACATGTTGGTCTGGATCGGTGATGTTGCATTGCATAAATGCCGGAGAAGACTCCGTGCTATTGGTTGTTTTTCGGGTTTTCTACATGGTAGATTGCAGCATGGAGCCTTTGGGATTAACCCAACGGTACACCCAGAAAACTGGGCGGATGCGAGATCTTGCCAACTTGGTGGCCTGAGAGACAACTTGAACATAACCGGGTTATGTGAATTACGATGGAAATGGGACTCGGTGGAAGTTTGACCTGCGCAAATGGCTTAAATTGTCGTTGCGATGTGAACACGGGTTAGATGGAACCGTACCCGTTCTATGTAGTTCAGTTAAAGAGACCTAAAGGCACGTGGCACTTGCCGTTGGCATAGATTAGGGTCTTCGGCGGTCAATGGCTTAAATTGTCGTGACCCAGGCCAGGAAGACAAAATGCTCATAGGTTTGGCCGTCAAAGTGGCGGTGGTAAGTCCGGAATGTCTATGGATTTAATTAACATGACATCGACCGGTTCACCGAGACTGTGCCCTGAGAGCGCGGGGCGTGTGGCCGTGCGAGCCAACGTCTGTGATGAAATGGCTATATATATATATTGCTCGCTTATGCTAATGAAATGCAGGGAAGGAGCATCGCCGCCCCGAGTTGGGGGCGGGATCGTTATAATTTGGTCAGCATTGCTGACCGTTGCCTTGTTTTGTCACCGTGCGGTGGTTTGTTGTTTGCAGGTGCTACTGGACCAAGCGGTCATTAGCGGGCTAAAGACCAAGTGCGAAGCCGGCCCTCGAAGGCTCAATTGGAAGTGTTTACTGCTTTATTCATGTGTGACCGGCCTGCGTGCCATGGTTTGTAAAACATATAATATGAAGTGAACAATTTTTGTAAGGCCTTAAGTCTTATACTGGTGTATCTTGTTACATTCCTATTTTGGTATTAGTGGACATTCATTCTTTAGTGCTGGGTTCTTTATTGCAACTTTAAAACTGCTTCCGCTAGAATGCTCTGTGTAGGACGTTATGATTGGTTAGATGGTTTCCATGAGTAACCACCCGGTCTGTCTGTAGTATATAGCGTCGGGCCCCGGCCGGACCAACTGCTATATGCTATGCGACGGATAGGGGGTGTTACAATTTGGTATCAGACTACTAGTTTTGGTCGGGCTTAAAATGAATTCGGGGTCGAATTCTTTTTAAGGGGTGGTGAGCACATTGTGTGCGTCATCGTTATAACAGAAAAAGAACCCATGAATGTCCACTTAGGAATGAAAATACACGTGTTTGAGAAACCTGCGTGTTCCTATAATTGCTGTTTGCAATTTTACTTGGTCGCTTAACGGTGTTTTGTACCACTATAGGTGACCAGATGTGGTGTTGGGCCGTCAGAACGCCGAGTTTCTGAGGCTAGCATTGCACCAGATGTTGCTCTTGCAACACCTCTGTCGGCTGAGAACATACGATTGGTGGCTGAAACAGCGTTGGCCGTGATAAATACGCAGCCTGCAAGGCAAACGCAGCAGCCCGCTCCTATGATGGAGCAGGTACCTCTTCAAGAGGCTGAGCCGAGGAGAGTGGAGCAAGTGGTTGTGGAACCGGTGGTGCCAAGGAGGGAAACTGAGAGGCAGCTTAAGCATGTAATGAGCATTAACCCTCCGTTATTCTCGGGGTTGGGAACCCCATCTCAGGCTGAAGACTGGCTCTCCAGGGTGAAGAGAGTCATGACAGCAATGGAGACAGAGGAGTGGCAAATGACCACCATCGCTACGTTCCTTCTTGGACGCTGAAGCGAGAATGTGGTGGGAAGGATTGGAGCTACATTTACTGAGAGGTAGGCAACTTGGTGATGTCTCGATGGAAGAGTTCTGGAGATTGTTCTTGGCTAGATACCTCCCTTCGACGCAGAAGATAGCGTTGGAGAATGAGTTTCTGAAGTTGGTTCAGGGTGAGAAGAGCGTGGATGAATATCTCCATGAGTTCACTCGTTTGAGTCGATATGCTAGCTCCATCATCGTGGATGAGGAGCGCAAGACTAATCGCTTCTATGAAGGCTTGAGAGATGAGTTGAGATTACTACTTTCAGGGCCGATGACGCAGGGTTTCTTAACCTTGGTCAATACTGCCCGGTCCTTGGAAAAGGACATGAAGAATGTACAAGCAAAGAAAAGCTTGGGTGATAGGAAATCTGAATTTAAAGTGCCGACTACTTCAAAGTCCGGCTATCGGAGGTCTTTCAAGAAGCATAGGACTTCGGGGCCAGCTCCTTCTGGTGCTTCTGGGGCGACTACGAGTCGGACCCCGGGCGCGTGTTTTACTTGTGGAAAGATGAGGCATTTTGCCCGTGACTGTTGGAGCGGACGTCCTAAGTCCAAGAGAAGGCCGGGAGCTACTTATGAAGAGAAGGGAAAGGCGGCGGAGTCGACCGCATCCCATTATGCTCCGGCCCAACCAAGGGTCTATAATCTTGGCCAACAGGAGGCCATCAAACAGGCTGATGTGGTGACAGGTTCGATTTAATTTATAGCAAGTCAATTTCTTTAAATACTTGTTATGCACATGTTACCTTACCACTGCTTGTTTAGGATTTGTATTAATTTGTGAAAAACCGGCACGAGCACTCTTCGATACGGGAGCTTCACACTGCTTCTTGTCCGAAGGATTTATATCACGCATCGGAGTCCCTTCTTCGATGGCGAAGGATAAGTTGGATGTTTTGTTGCCTAATGGGTGTTCGATACGCGCGGATAGGATCTGCGATGTTAAGATTCGTATTGGGAAACAGGAGCTCGATCTGCAGGCGTCTTTACTTCCGTTAGTGGAGTTCGACGTTATATTTGGCATGGACTGGCTCTCGGAGCAGCAGGACTATATTGAGTGCGGTCGCAAGGAAGTCAAGCTAGGAGCAAGTCGTGAGACGACTTTTACGGGCTTAAAGTGGTCGAGCAAGACGTTGATGTCTGCTCTTCAGGTGGTGAAGGCGGTTCATGCCGGTGCAGAACTGTTCTTTACACTAGTGGAGGTTGCAAAGCCGAAGCCCGCGTTGGATTGTATTTCAGTGGTATCGGAATACCCTGATATGTTCCCCACAGATCATCCTGGGGCACCGCCTCAGCGGGAGATAGATTTTATGATCGAGCTAGTTCCAGGTGCAAAGCCTGTGTCACGATCTCCTTATTGGCTAGCGGCTAAGGAAATGGCGGAGCTGAAAGTTCAACTGCAAGAGTTGTTGGAGCAAGGGTATGTGCACCTGAGTTCTTCGCCTTGGAGCGCACCGGTCCTCTTTGTTAAGAAGAAGGACGGAAGCTTGAGGCTATGTATTGATTATCGGGAGCTCAACAAGTTGACGGAGAAGAACAAGTACCCGATCCCCCGGATTGATGATCTTTTTGATCAGTTAGTCGGGTCGACGGTGTACTCGAAGTTGGATCTCAAGGCTGGGTACTATCAGCTGCGAATAAGGGAGAGTGATATCCCGAAGACAGCATTTAGTACGAGATACGTGCATTATGAGTTTACGATCATGTCGTTTGGGCTGACTAATGCGCCGTCAGTGTTCATGGATTTGATGAACAGGACGTTTAGGGAGTACTTGGACCATTTCGTGATTGTCTTCATCGACGATATTTTGGTGTACTCGCAAAGTGAGGAAGATCACTTCAAGCATCTTCATTTGGTGTTGGAGATGCTAAGGAGAAATCAGTTGTATGCCAAGTTCTCGAAGTGCGAATTTTGGCTATCCTCAGTGGCGTTCCTCGGTCATATAGTGAGCAGAGAGGGTATTGTTGTGGATCCGGCGAAGATCGTTGCGATACGGGAGTGGCCTGAGATTGTTACGGTAGCGGAAGTCCGGAGTTTTCTGGGGCTTGCCGGCTATTATAGGCGCTTCGTAGAGAACTTCTCGCGGATAGCTTTGCCTCTCACTACTTTGACGAGGAAGGAGCATAAGTTCGTTTGGATGCCGGAGTGCGCGCGAGCTTTTGAGGAGTTGAAGTGTCGGTTGACCACAGCGCCTGTGCTGAGTTCGCCATGTGGGACCGAAGGCTATGAGATTTATAGCGATGCTTCGGGCAACGGTTTGGGTTGCGTGCTACTGCAACATGGAAGTGTAATAGCTTATGGCTCGAGACAGCTAAAAGTGCATGAAAGGAACTATCCGGTCCATGACTTGGAGTTAGCGGCCGTGATTTTTGCCTTGAAGCTGTGGAGACACTATTTGTACGGTGTGAAGATTGATATCTACACCGATCACAAGAGCCTGAAGTATCTTATTGATCAGAAGGATCTGAATATGCGGCAGCGTAGATGGATGGAGTTCCTAGGGGACTATACATTCAAGATCCACTACGTACCTGGTAAAGGGAATGCGGTTGCGGACGCGTTGAGTAGCCGAGCCCCAGCTCAAGCCAATTGGCTACCGGTGCATGATGAGCGGTTGGTGCGGGAGTTGGAGGCGTTGGAGATTGTTTGTGTGGATAGACAATCAAGTGCTGGAGCAGTTCTGAATTGGACTGAAGTCCAATATGACCTGGCTGATCGTATTCGGCAGGCTTTGGATATGGATGCTCATATGAAGCAGTTTATGGTAGAGGCTCTGGATGGGTCAAATTCCCAATTCGTCGTGGAGGACGGATTACTTTGGAAAGATGGTCGTCTGTGCATCCCAAGTGTGGGCAATTTGCGGGTAGAGTTGTTGTACGAGGCACACCATACCAAGTACTCGATTCACCCGGGGAGCACGAAGATGTACCGTGATGTGAAGCAACTGTTTTGGTGGCCGGGTTTGAGGAAGGATGTGGCGCTATACGTAGAAAATTGCCAAACTTGCGCCTTGGTAAAGGCGAAGTGCCAAAAGCCGGGAGGATTTCTTAAGTCGTTGCCTATTCCGGAGTGGAAATTAGACAACATCTCTATGGACTTTGTGCACGGTTTGCCAAGGTCGCAAAAGGGGAACGACGCCATTTGGGTGGTTGTCGATCGATTAACGAAGGTGTCGCATTTTATTCCGCATAGGAAGGATGATCCTGTGGAGAAATTGGCAAAGCTTTATGTGGATAACATAGTACGGCTTCATGGTGTGCCCCGCAGCATCGTGAGTGACCGAGATGGGCGGTTCACGTCCAATGATTGGAGGCTAGTGCAACAAATGTTGGGAACAAAGCTGAAATTCAGCACAGCCTTCCATCCGCAAACGGATGGGCAGACCGAGAGGGTCAATAGAACCATGGAAGACATGCTCCGTATGTGTGTCTTGGATTTCGGAAAGCAATGGGAAGACCACCTTTATTTGGTGGAGTTCGCATACAACAATAGCTACCAAGCAAGTATTCAGATGGCGCCTTTCGAGGCCCTATATGGTAGAAAATGTCTCACGCCGTTGTCTTGGTTAGAAACGGGCGAGTCAAAGTTGTATAAGCGATCGGAAGTGGAGGATGCTACTTCTTTGGTGAGAACCATTCGGGAGAGGTTGCTTATCGCTCAGGACCGGCAAGAGAAGTACTATAATGCCAAGCACAGGAACGTGGAGTTCGCGGTGGGCGATTATGTATACTTAAAGATCAAGCCGTTCAAGGGTGTCTCGCGGGTGAGGCGATTGAAAAAGCTAAGCCCGAGGTACCTTGGGCCGTTTGAGGTTCTGGAGCGAGTTGGTGAAGCGGCCTATCGGTTGAAGCTTTCAGTGGAGCTTAGTGGTTTACATGATGTATTCCATATTTCGGTGCTCCGGAAGGCGGTGCAAGAGCCTACGCAAGTGATCGCGGTTGATCAAGTGCCGGTGGATATTGGGCTGACGACAAAGGTCAAGCCCGTGCGGATTGAGGACACGGAGGTCAAGCGGCTACGCAATAAAGAGATCAGGATGGTCAAGGTCCGGTGGGACAATTGCGGTCGTGAGGAGCTCTCTTGGGAGTGAGAGCAGACTATGCTTGACGAGTATCCGGAGTTGTTCCGCTCAGGTACAAATTTTGGTTTTGTACATGTCTTTCCTTTATATAATTTAGTGGACGAAATTATTTTAAGAGGGGGAGAGTTGTAACGCCCCAAAACTCAAAGGAGCGACAGAGGACGTTTTGGGACAGTTTTGGGTTCTGGCTGCAGGCACACGGCCTGGGACACGGGCGTGTCCCAGGGCGTGTCAAGCTTGTGTCGACACTGAGCCGGGAAGTCGACACTTTGGTCTCGACATTGTGTCGAGACTGGGCACACGGCCTGCGACACGGGCATGTCGCAGGGCGTGTCGACCCGTGTCGACACTTAGCCGCGAAGTCTACACTCTGCGGTCGACGAAGTGTCGAGACATGGCACACGGCCTGTGACACGAGCGTGTCGCAGGGCATGTCAGCCCGTGTCGACACTCGTCCCGGGAAGTCGACACTTTGGTCTTGACATTGTGTCGAGACAAGGCACACGGCCTAGGAGACGGGCGTGTCCAAGGTCGTGTCATCAGGTCGACGATCTTCGCTCGACGAAGTGTCGAGTGTCGAGACTGTGTACACGGCCTGGAGCCCAAGCGTGTCAAGGTGACACGAGCAAGGATACGGGCGTGTCCTAGAACCCGTGCAGTGCTCGGGTTGTTTTCGGGGAAAAATGATGGGGGTACACGGCCGGCCACACGGCCGTGTCAGGGGGAACACGGGCGTGTCAGGTCGAACACGGGCGTGTTCGATACCCGTGTGTTGTTCCAGGCGAGTCGATTTTGACGGCAAATGAGGCACACGGCCCTGGACACGGGCGTGTGCCAGGCCGTGTTCGGTCCAGATTGGGCATTTCAGTCCCGAATCAAAGCCGTTCATTTCTTTAATTGATGATCCAACGGCTGGGGGTTGTTCCTGAAGGGATATACCCGGGATTGGACTTAGAAACCCTCACTTTTCATAAGTTATTATCTTTCTAAAACCTTAGAGAGAGAGGAGAGCCAAGGAAGGAAGAAGGAGCTAGATACGGCCATTGGAGGAGCTTCGAAGCTCCAAATCTCTAGCCGACTCCGGATCCACGGAGGCAAAGCTAGTGCGGTGCTTTTCATCTGCTTACTTTTCCATGGTGCCAAAGAGGAACGCTAGGGTAACGATTCTCTTCTTGAGCATGAGTAGCTCTCCTTCTTTGCATAGGAAGCCCGCTCTCGCGAGTTTGCGGTGAGTTGGAGGCGTTCCTTCGGGTAGATATGTGAAGTCCCCGTTGTTTAGAGTCCGTAGGCGAGAATGGACATAGGCATGATGTGTGAAGCCTACCCGGACATGTTGGTCTGGATCGGTGATGTTGCATAGCATAAATGCTGGAGAAGACTCCGTGATATTGGTTGTTTTTCGGGTTTTCTACACGGTAGATTGCAGCAGGGAGCCTTGGGGATTAACCCAAAGGTGCAGCTGGAAAACTGGGCGGATGCGAGATCTTGCCAACTTGGTGGCCTGAGAGCCAACTTGAACATAACCGGGTTATGTGAATCGTGATGGAAATGGGACTCGGTGGAAGTTTGACCCGTGCAAATGGCTTAAATTGTCGTTGCGATGTGAGCACGGGTTAGATGGAACCGTACCCGTTCTATGTCGTTCGGTTAAAGAGACCTAAAGGCACGTGGCACTTGCCGTTGGCATAGATTAGGGTCTTCGGCGGTCAATGGCTTAAATTGTCGTGACCCAGGCCAGGAAGACAAAATGCTCATAAGTTTGGCCGTCAAAGTGGCGGTGGTGAGTCCGGAATGTCTATGGCTTTAATTGACGTGACATCGACCGGTTCACCGAGAATGTGCCCTGAGAGCACGGGGCGTGTGGCCGTGCGAGCCAACGTCTGTGATGAAATGGCTATATATATATTGCTCGCTTATGCTAATGAAATGCAGGGAAGGAGCATCGCCGCCTCGAGTTGGGGGCGGGATCGTTATAATTTGGTCAGCATTGCTGACCGTTGCCTTGTTTTGCCACCGTGCGGTGGTTTGTTGTTTGCAGGTGCTGCTGGACCAAGCGGTCATTAGCGGGCTAAAGCCCAAGTGCGAAGCCGGCCCTCGAAGGCCCAATTGGAAGTGTTTACTGCTTTATTCATGTGTGACCGGCCTGCGTGTCGTGGTTTGTAAAACATATAATATGAAGTGAACAATTTTTGTAAGGCCTTAAGGCTTATACTGGTGTATCTTGTTACATTCCTATTTTGGTATTAGTGGACATTCATGCTTTAGTGCTGGGTTCTTTATTGCAACTTTAAAACTGCTTCCGCTAGAATGCTCTATGTAGGACGTTATGATTGGTTGGATGGTTTCCATGAGTAACCACCCGGTCTGTCTGTAGTATATGGCGTCGGGCCCCGGCCGGACCTACTGCTATATGCTATGCGACGGATAGGGGGTGTTACAGTATCAAAGCGAGATTTCTCAAAGATAGACTTTACAGTTTGAGTGAGATCTGTGAGGCAGAATAAGTTCAAGAAAATGGGTTCAGGAGAAAACCATAAAGAACTTGGTGCAATGAAATTGCCTATTTGTAGGAAGGAGATATTTGGAATATGGAAGGAAAGGGTAAGATTATTTATTGAGGCATCTGATCCTAGATTCTATATAACGGTTAAGGAAGGACCATATATTCCAATGAAGGTTTCTGTACTAGATGCCAATCAAAGAATACCAAAGGATTTTTCAGAGATGACTAAGGATGAGATCATCTTGGCTACAATGGATAAAAGAGCACAGAATATTATAGTGAGTGTCATTGATGATTCAACATTCCAGAATATAATTCACTATAAAACCTCCAAGGAGATGTGGGACACATTGATTGTCTACATGGAGGGTTCTGAAGAGGTTAGGCAAGATAGAAAGTCTATGCTTAATCAAGAATATGAGAGTTTCGGACAAGCTAAGTCTGAAAGTATAACTGAATGTTATAAGAAGTTCTACAGGATTGTAAATGAGTTAATATCTTATGGAAGAATATTTAGTACATATGAACTGAATGACAAATTCCTTAGGTCTTTGACTAAGGATTGGGATACAAAGATCTGTGTCATAAGGGAAGTGGCTAGACTGGCAGAGATTTCACCTCCAACACTGTTTGGAAAATTACTATCTTATGTGATGCAGCTGTTAGCCAAAAAGGAGGAAGAGAAAAATACAAAGAGTGACTATAGAGAAAAGTCAGTGGACTTCAAGGTAGAAGCCACAAGGAAGAATAGGAGAATGTCTCCATCTTCTCCTAAGAAAGATGCAGAAGTGATTTCAGAAAATTCTGATAATCACAGTACAGATAGCAGCAATTCTGATGAAGAGTTTGCAGAATTCACAAGGCAGTTCCAGAGGTTCTTAAAGAAGAAGCAGTGGAAATCTAAGCCATCCTCATCTTAGTCCAAGGATGACTATTATCAGAAGAGGAAATCATCTAGGAAAGATAATAGTGGGAAAAAGCCCAGCAAGTCAACTACATCAAAAATTATTTGCTATTGTTACAACAGACCAGGAAATGTTATGGCTGACTGTCAAGATAAAAGGAAGGAGACTGCTGATAAAAAGAAGTCACAGCACAAGAGCAAGAAGGAGAAATATTTGATAGCTAAGAAAGAGTGAAGTTGGACAGATCAATCAACTTCAGAATCTGAATCTGATGCTGGGGCATATATTGGTTTGTTTGCAATAGAAGAAGAGGATGAGTTCATGCAATTACTGGACTCTATCTATGAGCAAGAAGACCATCAGTGCAAAGGATTGATGGCAGTGTCTGAAGAAGACCAGTGCTAGGATCAGCCTGGCCCCAGTAAGGTAAAAAGTGTATATGTAGATTCTGATTACTTCACTGGGTTAGAATCAGATGCATATCCATCAAGAGATGAAGATGGGTCTGAAGGAGATATTCATCAGCTGATAGATGAATATGGGGATTTGCTGCAGGCACTCAAGAGAAGCAAAAACCTGTCCAAACACCAGGCTAAGAAAATTGCAGCTCTTAAGTTGGCTGCATCTGATTCAGAGAAGCTGCTGGATCAAAAGATGAATGAGATTGCCAAATTGAAGAACATAACTATTATTCAAATGAGAACAATCACATTCAAAAATGATCAGATTAAAAGCCTGGAAAATAGACTTCAGAAAGAGAAGGAGATTGTGGCTAGTTTCTCTAAGCCAAAATCTATCCTACCCTTAATAGATGACTTTGTGTCACAAAAGGGTAAGGAAGGAATAGGCTTTAAGAGAACTGTATGGGCTGCACAGTACAATAATAAAGGCAAAGCCCCAGTACAAAACAAAAGATCTGCTGTCAGCAATACATCTAAGATTGAACCTAAAAAGTGGTATAATAAGTTTGAGTGCTGGCGCTGTGGTAAGATAGGCCATTTGCCTTAGACTGTTGGCACAACACCAGTGTCAAGGAGAATAGCATTCTGCCTGTTAGAAGAGCTGCAAGCAGATTTGTTAAGTTTCAGGCTAACTTGAACTATGGACCCAAAAGTTATTTGGGTTCTAAGGTTAAGTAATCTTTGTTGCAGGTAAGTCCAAGTTGTCATGCCCCTATATGGTACTTGGACAGTGGATGTTCCAGGCACATGACTGGAACAAGGGGATTGCTAAAGGACTACTCACCAATGCTGAATGGGCCTAAAGTAATCTTTGGTGGTTCTGAAAAAGGAGTCATCAAAGATTTTGGTAACATTTCTAACAAATCAATTACAATCACTCAAGTGGCCTATGTAAAGGGTTTGAAACATAACCTAATAAGCATAAGCCAGCTGAGTGATCTAGGATATGACATTTCATTTGTCAAGAATGGGTGTCTTATCAAGAGGTCAAGTGATCAAAAAGTCATATTAACTGGCTATAGAAAAAGAAATGTGTATTGCCTAGATTTTGTGTGTGAGAATAAGAATTCTCCTATCTGTCTTGTGGTTGATGAGAAAGTCTCTCATTGTGTCAAATGGCACAAGAGGTTATCTCATCTGAATTACACGACTATTGGCCAACTCTTTAGTAAAGAGTTAGTGACGAATGGTCCTCAAGTTAAGTGCTATAAGGATGGGATATGCTTAGCTTGTCAAAAAGGTAAGCAGACCAGATCCTCCTTTCATAGCCTAGAAACCAAAGATTCAGTGAGGTGCTTATACCTCTTGCATATGGATTTATTTGGTCCTATGCTAGTTCATAGTCTAGGTAGGAAGGTGTATACTTTTGTGGTGGTAGATGACTATTCTAGATTTTCATGGGTATTCTTTCCGAGGCAGAAATCTGAAATCCCAAATGTCTTCTACAATTTTGTCAAACAAATTCAGAATGAATTAGATAGTTCAGTGGTAAAAATCAGAAGTGACCATGGAACTAAATTCCAATCTGAAAGTATGACAAGGTTGTGTGAAGAATTTGGGATTCATCAGGAATTCTCTTCACCTAGAACACCTCAGTAAAATAGCATTGCTGAAAGAAAGAATAGGACATTGATTGAGGCTGAAAGAACACTATTGAGTGACACTACTCTCCCAGAATATTTCTGGGCTGAGGCAGTAAACACTGCATGCCATGTGCTCCATAGGGCTTCCATCACCAAAAGCCACAAAAAGACACCCTATGAGGTTATGAAGGGCAGAAAACCAAACTTATCCTATTTCAGGATCTTTGGTTGCAAGTACTATGTGCTTAACAATGACAAATCTCACATAACTAAGTTTGCTGCCAAATCCCAAGATAGGATATTTGTTGTGTACAGCAACAATAGTAAGGCTTATAGGGTCTACAATTTGGCTACTCAAGTTGTAGAAGAGTCAGTTCATGTCATCTTTGATGAAACTAAGCTTATTAACAGTGAGTTGCCAAGTAGTTCTTGTAGCTCTCCAGGTATACATCAGAAGATGGACCAGCTTACTATCAGACAAGATCCAACAGCAAAGCAGGATGAGGAAAATGGTAGTTGTTGTCCAGGAGGAGTAAAAGACACTCAAGATGCTGATGAAGACCGTGAGGTGCAGCATAATGAACAAATTGGAGAAGGTCAAACTGCTGATAGATTACCTCCAGCAGTTAGACATTTGAAGGATCATCCTGCACACCATATCATTGGTGATCCAAGACATGGAGTACAAACAAGGAGCAGGAACTTAAACATAGTTCTTTGCTCTAGCTTCTTATCTTAAGTGGAACCCAAGAGATTTGAAGAAGCTATACAAGAACCTCACTGGATTAATGCTATGCAGGAGGAGTTATATCAATTCAGAAGGTGCAAGGTCTGGGATTTGGTTCCAAAACCAAAGGGCCATAATGTCATAGGGACAAAGTGGATTTATAGAAACAAGCTTGATGAGAGTGGGATCATAGTGAAGAACAAGGCAAGACTAGTTGCCAAAGGATACAGACAGGAGGAGGGCATAGACTTTGATCAGACTTTTGCCCTTGTGGCAAGGTTGGAAGCTATCAGGTTATTTCTAGCCTATGCTACATATCGAGGCTTCAAAGTGTTCCAGATGGATGTTATGTCTGCATTCTTAAATGGAGACTTAAAAAAGGAGGTCTATGTAGAACAGCCCTCATGTTTTGTTGATCCACTCAATCCTTATGTCTATAGACTTAGGAAAGCTTTGTATGGGTTAAAACAAGCTCCAAGGGCTTGGTATGAAACCCTATCTACTTTCCTCATTGAGAACAAATTCTCAAGGGGGAAAATAGATAAGACTCCATTCCTTAGAGAATACAAAGGAAAGATTATCCTAGTCCAAATATATGTTGATGACATAATATTTGGTTCTACTAAAAAGTAACTTTTGTAGAAAGTTTGCAAAACTTATGCAAGTGAAATTTGAAATGAGCAGTATGAGAGAACTTAAGTTCTTCTTCTGTCTCCAAGTAAGACAGACTGATGATGGCTTGTCCATATCCCAGTCTAACTTCACCCAGGAGTTAATTAAGAAGTTTGGTATGGAGACATCCACTAGCATGAGAACTCCAATGGGGACAAGTATGTCTCTTAGCAAAGATGATACAGGGAAACACAAAGATGAAAATTTGTATAGAGGAATAGTTGGCTCCCTCCTATATCTGACTGCTAGTAGACCAGATATCATGTATGCAACATGTGTCTGTGCTAGGTACCAATCCTGCCCTAAAAAATCTCATTATACTGCTGTCAAAAGGATTTTGAGATATCTTAAGGGCACACATAATCTAGGCCTTTGATATCCTAGGAATAGAGATTTTTTACTAATGGCCTATTCAGATGCAGACTTTGTAGGTTGAAAAGTAGATAGGAAAAGCATAACAGGCACCTGTCAATTTCTAGGAGGAAGACTGGTGTCAAGAAGCTGTAAGAAGCAGACTAGTGTGGCAATTTCCACAGCTGAGTCTGAGTATGTTGCTGCAGGAAGTTGTTGTGCACAACTGTTGTGGATACAACATCAGTTAGGAGATTATGGTATTCAGGTAAGTAGAACTCCTTTATTATGTGATTCTACTAGTGTTATTTCTATTGCACATAATCCTGTTTCTCATAGTAGAACAAAGCATATAGAAATAAGGTACCATTTTCTTAGAGATCATGTAGAGAAAGAAGATATTTCATTAGAATTTGTTAACACTGATTTACAAATTGCTGACATGTTCCCAAAGCCTTTAGATGAAACTAAATTCAATAATTTCAAAATTGAATTAGGACATAAATTAGTTTAACAAATTTGGCTAAGTAAAATGGTGTCGACACAAAGGTTGTCTGTGTCGACACATAGTAGTTGGTGTCTACACTACAGGAAAGTGGTGTCGATACATCTAGAGAATTGGTGTCGACACTTCAGAGAAGTGGTGTCGACACATCTAGAGAATCGGTGTCGATACTTCAGAGAAGTGGTGTCGACACATCCAGAAGTGGTGTCGACACTTAGAGTAAACACGCAGATTTCGTCGAGCGCAGAATCGACACATATCGTCGAGCGCAGATTCATCGACCTCAGATCGTCGAACTCGACTAAGAAAAATAGAATTGATGTCGAGACATTAGAAGTCTGTGTCGACACATTTCAACTGTGTCGACACATTAAGAGAATATCGACGCGACTGTTGACCTTCATTCTTTAGAAGGGTATAAATAGGTCAATAGCAAACCCTGTCGACACACTCTCCATATTTTCGAGACCAAAACCCGGTGTTGACAACTTCTCTCTTCTCAATCCAAGCTTTCACTCAACCCCAATGGCTCCAAAGCTTGAAGATAACGTCAACGAAGGTTATGAGCTGGTTCGCAACGCCTTTGATAATGTGGAACCTGAAATTAAAGTAGTAGTACCCTAATTATAGAAAATGGTTTGGAATTTCTGTTATCTGAACCTACAAAGATATGGAAGAAAGAAATACTGGAATTCTATGGCGCAGCTACTCTAAATTCTACTGGACTCAAGATCAAATCTACAGTTCAGGGCGCTAAGGTTAAACTTACTTTGAAAAGCTTGAGGAAAACCCTTCAACTCCCAAGAACTCAAGAAGAAGAAGAAGTACCCTCATCAAAGACTAGGGAAGCACTTCAATGGTGTGGATTAGATCCCACTATGAAGATTGGATCTGCAATGAATAGAAAAGGGATGAATCTTCAAGGTAAATTCCTTTCAGAAGTGGTTGGAAAAGTCATTCTCTGCAAGCCAGGGGCATGATAGGATTTCAGCCTATATGTTCAGCCTGATGACCAGAATTATCTACAGACTGAACATAGATTGGTCTGCAGTAATCTTTTAAAAGATTAAGGAAAGTATTAAGAAGCCAAATCTAGGAAGACTTGTGAGTCTGTACTTGGCTAAAACAATTCCTGAAATAATAGAACAAACTACTTGTTCTAAGATCAACCATATGAGAAGAATGGACATAAGGATAATATCCAGATGGGATAGAGTCCTTACAAAGGACATGCCAGATGAAGAGAGGCCAGAGATTCCTGAAAAATCTCCTGCACAAGAAATTGTAAATGGTGCTCAGGTGCAGGGGGTGCCTCATCTTGAGGAAGAGCCAACCCACTTGGAAAGTGAAATGGCTACACAGACTATTCTTGAGGAAATTCAAGATGTTAATCAATCAATTTTCAATAATGAGGATGATATACTAACTGAGTCCTTGATTGATGTTGACCAGACCATACAACTAAACAGTCAAGCACAAGATGTTATCATGGAGGATACATCTATAGCTGTAGATGCTCCTGAGTTGGTGGTGCCTCAAGTCCATACTCAACAAGAGTTTACCCTTGAAGAGTTGTTTCCTGATATAGTACAAGCAAGAACTGAGAGGGAGCAAACTGAATTTGAGGGGGAGAAACAAGAAATTGAGGGGGAGCCAATTAACATTGAGGGGGAGCAAGTAAGTCCTGAGAGGGAGGAACAAGGGACTCAGGGGGAGAAAGCAAGAACTGAGGGGGAGCAAGATAACACTCAGGGGGAGGTACCTAGGACTGAAAAGGAATTGCCTTCTAGTCCTACGGAAAGAGTAGATATAGCAAGTACTTCAGCTTCTGAATATGAAGCAGCAATACAAGCTAAGCAGAGAAAGCTGATGGTTTTCAAAAGGAGAAGGCAAAGCTATAAAAAAGCATTACAAACTGCTGCACAATCTGCTCCAGCCACAGACTATACCTCATTGTTGGTATCCTTGCAAGTCAAGTTAGATGAGCAAAGGATAACCATGGAGAAATATATGGATGAGACCCATAAAGAACTGCATTTCTCCTTGGCTCAAGATATCAAATCCATAAGATTTGAAGTAAATCAAAACAAGAAGGAAATGACAGATTGCTTCCACAAAGGTGGCAATGTTGTACTCTATCTTGCCAAACAACAAGTAGACATAAATACTCAAGTTGATGATATAGCTATTAAGCAAGGTTATGTGCTTGAAAATCAACTAAGAATGAATGTCAATCTGATTGAATCACATAATGTGATTGTTGTACAACCCTGTAGCCGGGCGAGTGGGGCCCTCCCCAAATATAAGCCTAGGGGCGTGTTGTGGGCGACGAGTTGGTGCGACCCCATTTGAGGACGTGCGGGTCTTCGTGCGGGCGTGCGGAGGTTTCGTGCGCATAGATCTAGAATTTATATATATATATATATATATATATATATATATATATATATATATATATATATATATATATATATATATATATGATATTATATTATGTATATATATATATGATATTATATAAGATATAAAATAGATGAGATGGAGGATATAAAAAAAGGAGGGGGGGGGTCGGTACAGGGGAGGCAGGAGAAAAATCTGGGCAGGAGAAAATCGGAGGAAAAAAGAAATCGAAGCAGGTGAGAAATCGGGAAAGATTGCGGGAACCCTAGCCTGGTCGATCCTGGAGCCCAGCCGCCGCCGCCCCTTTCCACCTCTCTCCCATCGCCATCAAAGCAGGACCCGGCCGCCCCTTTCCCCCTCTCTCTCGTCGCCGGCAAAGCAGGAGCACCACGGCTGCCCCTTTCCCCCTCTCTCCCGCCGCTGCCTCAGCAAGGAGCACAACCCCGCCGCCTCTCTCCCTCCCTCTGGCCGCCTGGAGCAGCGCCCCGAGCCCTCCTCTCTCTCTATCCCGCCGGCCTGCAGTAGAGCCCGACGCCGCCTCCCTTCTTTCCTCCCGTCGCCGCCTAGGGCAAGGCCGGCCACTTGGAGCCGGGATCGGCCTCGCACAGCAAGGCCGGCCACTTGGAGCCGGGATCGGCCTCGTACAGCATAGCTCCGCCGCCCGGAGCTCGAATCGGCCACCGTTAGTGAGATCGGGATTTTCTCTCCCACCGCCGGTAGCAAGCTCATCCTGGAAGAAGGCTCGGCCTGGAGCAAAAGCAAGGCTCAGCCTGGAACAAGGCTCGGCCTGGAGCAAGGCTCGGCCTGGAGCAAGGCTCGGCCTAGAGTGGAGATCGACCACCGACGCGGCCGCATGCAGTAGGATCGACCCGGAGCTCCTCCCCCAGCCCCGCCGCCAAGCACGCAATATGGGTAATGATGTTTCTACTTGGGCAGGTGAAGCCATCAGTTTACATATTTGCATGGAAGCCCGTCTCCACCAACAGGTGGGGGGAAGGGAGCTTTCCGACGGGTTGACGTGTACGTCCCCGTAGTTAATTGCATTAGTATCCGGAAACGTGAGTACGGGTTTAGGCATGCTGTGTGAAGCCCATCCGGACATGTGAGCCGGATTGGTGATGTTCTGGGGTTCCCGAAGAAGACTCTGAGGAAGTTGTTTATTAGACGTTTGCAGGGAATGCGCGCCACAAGCCCCAAAAAAGGGGGTGTGCGCAATATGTTTGGCCCGCTTTTGTTAGCCGACCGATGCCTAGTTGGCCGCCGCTCGTCGAGATGTTGGCGTACAGGTGTTGCAGTACCAGGCGGGGAGCAGCGGGCTTAAGCCCAAGCTTGTGCCGGCCCTCGAAGGCCTTTTTGTTTATATTGTCGGCCTGCGTGCTGAGTATGTAATTCATATTTCTATTATATTTTTTCATATCTGTGATGCTCTGTGAATATGTAGTTTACTCCTGTCTTGGGCGAGCGGCGTGTTCGTGAACCGCTCCCCCCGTGTGGGCCCCGAGGAATAGATGCTGGGAAGCCCTTGATGGCCTGTTGTCATCCTTTCAGAATAGCAGAGTTCTGCTGTTAGCAGCCGAATTGGGGCTGCGTAGAGTAGGGCTGCTGGGCGGTTTTGTGTCAATAGTAAGGCGGACAGGGAACATTTTACATAGACCCCAGCTGGCACCTTTAGTTAAGGAGTGGATCTTGAGATCCTCCTCAGATGTCACGGTCGGCCAAGAGAGCCCTCCGAAGGTGCCTTAGCATCAGCCCTTGGCTTGGGAGGGGAAGAGTTTGTTAGTCTTCCGGGTATGCGGCGGGTCCTCCACGCTGAGACCTTGGGTCTGTCCCTTGTGTTCCTAGTCTTGTGCCTAGATCGTTCGCTTGAGGGTAGTAGGTGCGCGGTCACCCCTTCCCCAAGGGTCGAACTCCACAGGAGACCGATTTTCGGTTTCAACAATTGTCACTGAATTAAAGAATACAGCTGCTGCCCAGCCTGAGGCAAGGGTTAAAGACAAGTCAGATTTTGATAAAACATTCCAGGAAGAATTAGCTGATGTACAAATAGCTATTAAGACTTCATAAAAGCTAATTTCTGCTCAGCTCCTGAAATTAAAGTCATTATATAAAGATGGTGTTAATTTTCTGGATGACCAAATAAGATTTCAGAAAGATGACCTCAGGGATTATATTGACAGAGAAGTCATAAAGGGGGAGAGGGTGTTGGTCAAATTAGGCTCAGATCATGCTAAATGGATATCTAATAGCATCAGAGCCACCCTTGGATATCCACCCCTATGTGATGATGATAATGTAGCTGAGTCAGGTATACAACCTGCTTATTTTGAAGGTGCTCAACCAGAAGTTGCTCAGGTTATTTACCCTCCAGCAATTTTGAGATGATTCAGCATGAAGTACAGTCAATGTACAGCCCTCCAGAGGGTAATAAAAATGTCATCCTTAAGAAGGTAGAGATGTCAGGAGCAGCTTTGAATCAAGAGCAAGAGGCTCAACTGTCAAAGAAAAGATTCATAGAACAGGCTGATTTGAAGCCTGATTTTGAGCAGTGGAGTCCTACTTCTAGAAATATTATCTTGACTGCTTGGAAAGCTGTAAAGGACATGACCCATGATAGGGGCAAATGGTATATTGAGCAAGAATGGCAAAAGCATGAAACTAGACATGAAGCCATTCTGCAATATAGAAGAAAGACAAAAGCTGGGAATCTACCTCCTAATGCTCAGGAGCCTAGCAAGTATTTCCCAAAGCCTTTTCACTATTTTGAAAGGTAAAGGATCAGGGATGAAGAACAAAAGAAGAAAGATCTGAAGGGCAAGAAGCCAGCTGAAGATACTGATGCTCCAGTACAAGCCAAGATCCAATCAGGCAAAGGAATAGTCATCAAGGAGCCTGAGCAGCCTTAGGATATATTTACTGGATTTTACAACATTGAAATCTGAAGTGTTAAAAATCTATGTAAACTAGTGAGAAACTTTTGAAAGTTTAAAACAAAACAATGATTAATGCTCATTATGCTTTGATGATATTTTTATACATGTTTTGTTTATAAGTTACACTGTCATATAATATTTTTATACATCATAATGTGTGTTTATTATGAATGGTGTATATCATTGACTAAGGGTTATGATTTCTCCAAATAGGGGGAGATTGTTGGGTACATTGGAAAATATGTACCAGATTTGAAGAAGCCTCACCTTACTCGATGATATACAACAAGGTGTATTTGATGTTATTTTGAGTTTATATATGCAGGTTAAGAAAATGCAATAATGCAGGAAAAAGTTTCTAAGTCCATGAGTCGACACCAGAAAAGCTGTGTCGACACTTATGCAGGCTTGTGTCGACATTGGAGAAAAGCTGTATCGACACTTGGAGACAATCGTGTCGACACTTGGAGAGGCTGTGTCGACACCAGAAGAAACTGTGTTGACACACAGAGAAAGCTTTGTTGACATCAACTGTGTCGGCACACCGAGGCGGTGTTGACACACAGAAGACTTAGTCGACATCAACTGTGTCGACACACAGAGGCAGTGTCGACACACAGAAGACTTTGTCAACATCAACTGTGTCGACACACAGGACTTGTGTTGACACATAGCAGAGTTTCAACAAAGTTAATTTTTGTGAAGAGAAGAAGTGACTGTGTCGACACACAGAACTAGTGTTGACACATTCTATAGAAGCTGTGTCGAGAAGCAGTGTCTACACCAAGGGAGCTGTGTCGACACCATCAAAACTTGTGTCGACACTTAGTCTACTTGTGTCGACACAAGATGAAGTTCAGTCTCGACATTTTGCTGACAGAGACAGAGTTTCAAGAAGTGACTGGAAGACTTGACAGCTGCCATAACCAACAGGTCTACTGCAACTGTCAGAGCTGTCAAAAGTTTGTTAGAAACCGGATCAGTCGGTTACCATGGAGAAAGTCTATATAAAGACATTCTCTATCAACAGAAGAAGAAGTCACACACTAATACTGAATACATGAAAAATAATAATTTGGAGAGAGAGAGCTCCATCTATTGAAGAAAAGAAAGGGACTTATATCAACAAGTCCCTCAAGTGCAGATTCTGAACGAGTCTACCAAGAAGGATTCAGATTGAGATCTGAATTTCAAGAAAGAAGCTGATTGAAGATTACCTTCAAAGGAGTTCAACCCTACTGAGTTCAGATTCAAGAAGCTTTGAAGAAAGCTAATAGTGGTTGTTCTCTGCCATCAGATTCTTCCAAGAACTGATCAAGAAACCATCCATCCTTTATCTCTCTACTAGTGTGGTGGTATATTACAAACTTAAATCTATTTTCTGTAGGATCTTTATAAGATCTGAGTTGTAAGCCTGTGTTTATAAAGGCTGAGTTATAGGAGATTATTTTCTCTGAGTGCTAGGCCTAGTTGAAGGCTGAGGTAGGACTGTGAGCTTGAGTTATAGGAGATTATTATCTCTGATGTGTAGGCCTTGTTGAAGGCTGAGGTAGGGCAGATTGCCTGAGATGTAGGAGTGTGGACTCACTCTGAGTTGTAGGAGCCTTGTGTGGGTTCTGAGCTGTAAGATCTGCGTATCTGAGGTGAAGAGAAGAAGTTAGGCCGAATCTAGCACACTGCTAGATAGGCGAAGGGGGAAAGTGGATGTACCCAAACCTTGGGGAACCACTATAAAATTATGTGTAATCTATGACTGTGTGTATTTCTGTGAATTCTGTGATTGTGGTAGCTGTAGAACTGGTAGATAAATTTGATTATCTGAATAAATATTATGCCTTAGTGTAAAAAGGAATTGCACCTATTCACCCCACCCCCTCTAGGTGTTTAGGAACCAATTCTTTCACCATCTTTATCGTTGACGAACAAAACAGGAGTACCCCATGGAGAAGTACTTGGTCTAATAAAACCACAACTGAGCAACTCATCGAGCTGAGTACGCAACTCATCCAAATCACGCGGAGCCATACGGTACGGTGCTTTAGCAATAGGACGAGTACCTGGCTCGAGGTCTATCACAAACTCTATCTCCCTTTCCGGAGGAAGTCCTGGAAGACTATTAGGAAAGACATCTGGAAACTCTCGCACCACCGAGACATCCTCAAGATGTGGCGTAACAAAAGCTGTCTCCAGAGCAGAAATAGAAACCAAAAATACCTCGCAACCAGAATCTATAACACGACAAGCACGTACCGCAGAAATGACAGGAGAAACTCTGTCCTGAAATCCATAGACGCTCATAGGTTATCTGTCGTCCATTCTGAAATCCAATCGCTTAGCCTTGCACTGTATGGCCGCTTCATACTTGGACAGCTAGTCCATGCCCAGAATCACGTCAAAATCAGATAGATCTAAAATCATCAGATCCGCAAAGGCCAGAAAATTGCCAAGATAAATAGGGCATCTCAGAACTCCTTGGTTATATATCACAGAATCACCGGAAGGGAGCTTGACATTGAATGAGCCTCCCAAATGGTCCACACTCAGGCGATGTTTATCAATAAACCTCCCGAACACAAAGGAATGGGTGGCACCCGAATCGAAAAGAACATGGGCCCACCTATTCCGCACCTTAAACTCCCCTAAAACTGTAACATACATTACTAAACGAACGATAACTAGGGCAACAACGATAACTAACAAGGATAAATTAAACTGAGGCTAACCTGATATCACTTGCGTAGAGGTTTGGGCCTCCTCGCTGGTCATCACATTCAACTTTCCTTTTCCTCTATCCAGGTTTAGTGTCGGTGGCAGAGCTCGAAGTGGGGCAGGCTGCAGCGGGGACTGAGCCTGGGGTCACGAAGACTTATGGTGTCCCTTCTGCCCACACTAGAAGCAAATCCTTTCTTTCATCCAATAGCGAGTCACGTCATGACCATTCCTTGCATAGAACGAGCACACAAGCTCTCCCTTGGGTGCACCTTGGATGACGTGCACTGTTGTTGCTTCAGAGTGGCAGTCCTCTTGAAGCACCTTTCGTAGGGGTGGCCAGAACGACCACAGAAGCTACACACTTCCTTACTTTTCTTCTTCGAAGAAAGGCCAGATGCCCTGGAGCTACCATCCTCAACACATTTTCTTTTCTCCTTCCTTGTCGCAGCACCGCGGTTCTTGGCATTTTCAATCGCCTCCACTTTTAGAGCGGCTTCCACTGCTTCAGCATAACGTTCAGCTTGGTAAGTGCATGCCAACTGCTGGATATCACTTCTTAATCCTCCCAAGAAACGTTTCACACTTCCCTCCTCAGAAGCTACCAAGTCAGGAGCAAACCTGCTCAATTTGCTAAACTCAATCTCGTACTCGCTCACGGTGAGCTGTCTCTGCTTTAAATGCAGGAAGTTATTCATCAGGCGGTCTTGCTCGACCGAGTGTAGAAATTTCTTCAGCAGCATCTTCTTAAAAGATTCCCAAGTACGGCCTTCCTTCAGGCTCTCTCTTTCCAGAATCCACCAACTCTTTGCCAGACCTTTTAACTGATAGTCTGCAATCATCACCTTCTGGGCTTCTAGAATTCCAGAATACAAAAACATCTCCTCGATGGAGATGATCCAATCATCTATAATCACAAAGTCAGCACTCCCATCGAACGTGGGAGGCCCCAACCGCTGGAAGTGCGATATGAAATTCATTTCTGGTGGTATCGCCATCAGGGGCACCATAGGAGCAGGGGTATCGGGCACGGCTTGGCCCGAGGTGGGATCTTGCACTGAAGGTTGCTGCGCGGGAGCGACAGACAACAAGGAATCAATTTGCAATTGCATCGCAACCAATTGTCTTGACAGAGCCTCATTGCTTTGACGCAGACTCTCGATAATCGCGTCACTTTGCGCACCTGATGACTCACCCTCCGACTGGGGAGTCGACCTCGTCGCAGGACGCTTTGGAGGCATTTCTAAAAGGCAAATGAACAACTCATCAAAATCCTAGCTTACAACAAAGCCACACGACTAGTTTAGACCATACTTAAAAGACACTTGCTTATGCTGCAACTTGCTCTGGGATTTTATAATGATGCTATGTCCCACTTAGGATGATATCCTCTCATCATATTGACTCTTGTGCCTATGACATGAATGCATGTATTTATATTCGTTTTCTGATTTAAAGTCATGTGTGTACATATGTCATCCCGCAAATCTTTAGCTTGGCACGTTGTGCTTATGCAATGTTATGATATGCATGATTGTGCTATGCATTCTAAAAAGGCCCTAATGCATGTCATGAGCGGCGTACGCATGAAAATGTTATGCATCCCATTCTACATGACATTCTCATGCAACGAAAAAGAAACGTGCTAGTCACGTTCATATGGTGAGGTTATGCATCCCATACTACATAACCCTCACATGTTGCCCCTATGGTGGATCCATATACAGACACATATTATGCATCCCATACTACATAATATGCCTCGTATACTTCGTGTTATTGTATGAGTGTAGTGTTCGTGATTCAGCCAAGACGTGCTGATGAACATATCAGTGTGTGTATGATATGATGCTAAACACTTAATACCAACAAGGGAAGGTTTCCCGACAAATTGTCAAGCAACCTCCCTGTGATACCAACTGTCACAACCCGCATTTTCACCGCAAATAAAGCTTATCAGAGTAAGGAAAAATGCGCGTCATGATGCCACGTCAGCAGGGATAACTGCGGACGCTCAGGCAGACACCAAACTAACCATGAAGAAAGGTTCTTTTTAAGTTATTTTAAGGAAAATCAGTTAAGTGCAGTAGTTAGCCGTATCCCTCGGCTTAGTTGCTCATCTAGTCCACGAGTCAAAATATATTATACGCTGCGGAAAAATACTTGATTAGATTAACTCAAACATCCTACATGAGTAAAACCGTCCCTAAAGGACAACTCATGTCATGCAATACTCTAAATTTATTATAGTAGGAAAGATAGTTTTTTTACGGTCGCTAAAAATAACACGTTAGAGTTTCAAATTATGTAATGCATGAAGTAATAGTAGTAGATTTTATAGTTGAAAATACCTAACATGCATTCCTAGCATAAATCCTCCCAAAGAACAAGTAATCCACATCCACATTTAAAGAAATGAGCAGCTAGCAAGTATCAAACAACTAACAATTCAGTGGGCGCCAATAAACTGATACGAACCCACGAACAAAAGTATGTCTGAACTAGTAAGACCAAACAAACAACAAACTATCTCGCTAAGATGAGGCAACAATCACGGCCAACGCTGCTGCACAGAAAACTCCAAAACCAGCACTGCTAACTGCTACTGCTCTGAACCTGAGGCATCCCAAAGACAGAACACCTCAGCAAGAAGGTACAAATAGTGGTCGGAGAAGTAATAAGCCAAAATAAGCAAAGGTCAACAGGGGTACCAACCCAAGACCAAAAACACTGAAGTAAAGTACAAAAATAAAATGGGCATCAACAGTAAAAGAGCTCCTACGTGATTTATCACGTTCAACAATAGTACACCAGATGCACGGGGCTATAAGGTCACTACAAGAATATTTCACCAGAAAGGACAATACAAAACCTTTATTAGGCACCTGTGGTCGGCTCTACCCAAAAAAACACGGGTGAAGTTGTCCCTCTTGGATACACAACCCAAAAACAACAACGGGCGAGGTGTTCACTCTTGGACTCACCACCCAAAACAACAACGGGCGAGGTGGTCACTCTTGGACTCACCACCCAAAAACAAACGGATATATAATCCGTCTAACTGCGAGGGAGTCTCATACTCTTCACCATACACCACAGACATCCAAAAACCAGGTAGACTTCCACAGGGCACTAGTGAAGGTAACCAACACTGCAGAGGTGGAATCGTCCACTAACTCCCGCATTCAAGAAACCCAAAGAAACCACAACACAAATTTCTCGAGGTTTGGCTCGACAGATTCTACTTGACACTACCAAACTCAAGACGCGGTTGATCAACCTCTAGGAGCAATTTACAGACCTAGATGAATTCTAATGCGCTAAATAACAAAAGTTGAAACATGCATAGCCATCATTAAGACACACCGGGAACAATTAACCAAAATCAGACAAAATCGGGCTTCCCAAGACAACAATATACAACAACAATGGAACGTTAAAACGATTAAACATCACAATGACTTGGAAGAATAAGCGCAGAAAATTTAAAGAACATGAAAGTATAGTCGTTACCATCAGATCGGACAAAGAGAAACGAGGGGAAAACCACAACTTGCCTTGGTTTTACCGGAAAAGTCCTCTGAATCGCTCCACGTCGAAGATCGGGGCAAAAGACTGCGGGAGGAGTTGAAATCTAGACAAAAAGGGTCGAAAAGGGGATTAGGGTCGAAAACCCCTAACGAGAAAATCTCAAGAAACGGGGAAGAAATTACCACGAGGACGCAGCTCTCGCCGAGAGCTTTCCAGATCTACGATCGGTTTGGAATTTCGAGCACTGGAGCACCGTCAACGGCCACCAGAAGGATTAAGGACGAACAACCTCTATCTCACTCACGCCGCTCTGGTTCGGGAGGAAAGGAATCATAGAAGAAGATGAAGAAGGTATTTATACCAAAGGTGTTAACAGGAATAACAGCAAAATAAACCGGGTTCAGCTGAACCGGTTTTCCCGAAGCAGAGGGAAAGGGGTTACTCGAGTATTAGTCAAAAAACCCACTCGAGTAGTTGAATACAACAACTCGAGTACAAAAGACCTACTCGAGTGGTTCAATACAACTACTCGAGTAACAGAAGGCCCACTCGTGTAGCTCATCACAATTACTCGAGTAACAGAAACCTACCCGAGTAGTTTATTACAACTACTTGAGTAACAGAGGAGTACTCGAGCACTAAGGGAATTACACGAATACAGCACATAACTTACTCGAGTACTAAGCCATCTTACTCGAGTACTACAAGGGGAAAAACAGTGCCCAGAAAAATATCGTCTAACGCAAGGCCTGATCGTCGATCCCAATTCGAAAATCGTCGAACTCAACACACAGGGCCAGACCTACAGCAAGCTCCGCTCGATGATTCGTCGAGCTCAGCATGAGAATCGTCGAGCTGCGCTCGATGATCGTCGACCTCCAGACAGCACCCAGAAAAGAATAACAATCGTTGAGCTCCGCTTGACGATCGTCGACCTCCAGACAGCACCCAGAAAAGAATAACAATCGTCGAGCTCCGCTCGATGATCGTCGACCTCGATACAGCGCCCAAAAAAGAAAACAATCATCGAGCTCTGCTCGACGATCGTCGAATGCGACACAGCGCACAGAAAAAGGAATACAATCGTCGAGCTGCGCTCGACGATCGTCGAAACCGACACAGCGCTCAGGAAAAGGAATACAATCGTCGAGCTCCGCTCGACGATCGTCGAACCCGACACAGCGCCCCGGAAAAAAACCTGAAAAAACTCGGTTCGACGAAAACCCACACCTTAGGAGGGCTTCCCGAGAATCAACACAGGCCCAAGGCATTGAAATAGCAATTAACGTGTTCAGATAGTTGAACAAGGATCTAAGAGATCAAACTAAGGCACAAACGCGCCGAATTAAACGAAACTCACGCCGTCGGCGAAAACTGCAACTACGGACACAAAGGCGAGGTCAAAACCAAAATCCTACTTGTCATTCCAGAGATATTAACCGTCAAAGTATGCGGCGAACAGAAAAAAACCCAAAACTTCGATCGCGCGCCGAGACTCCAAAAAACGCTCGGGTTGCTGCGAAACTGGACGAGCACGTCCAAAACTACTCAAATCCAACACTCGACGTTAAAAGTAACGCCACGACGTCATAAATCTGACGTTGCCCAAACAAATAAAATCATCGAAAAATCGGGGGCGTTACACCCTCCCACTTTTGCTTTGAGCTCCGACACGCACTTGCCCGTTTCATGGCACAACATATAAATCAATTTTAAAATTTTGGGTCTGCAAATAGCGGCTTAAAATTTTCAGTGTTTCTCAAAATTCAAAAAATAAAATTCTGGAAATTCTCGATCATCTTCTTAGTAAGAAATCCAAAAAAAATTTTTTTTTTTATTAAGTCATTATTTTTATTAAGTCGTTATAAAATTTAATTGTTGGTCTGCAAATAACGGCCTATATTTTCATTATTTCAGCAAAAAAATCAAAACATTTTTTTAGTAATCTTCATATTATTTAAAAAAAGAAAAAAAATATCTATTACCTTAAGTAATTAGCGGGAACAATTACGGGCTTGTTTGGGAGGGTTTTTTAGCTCCTTTCCATTTTCTGGAAAACGATAGCACACTAAAGAAACCGTTTGGATTGTCTACCGGTGGGAAAAGCTACCGCGGAAAACTCCATTTTCTCATCTTTTGGAAAAGTTACTTGCCCCCTACTTTTACCTTTTTGAAAAACACTTATTCATCACAAAAAATTTTCTCTTAAAAAAATCTCCAACTTGATTTTTGTGTCCAACTGCGATTTTTTTCGCGGGTGTAGTTTTTTTACCCAGGCATATTTTTTTGTCTGGGCGCGACTTTTTAACTGGACACAAATTTTACGCCCGGGCGCGAATTTTTCGCCCTGGCACGAAATTTTCGCTCGGGCTGACATTTTTCGCCCAAGTGCGAGTTTTTTCGCTCGGGTGCGGTTTTTCGCCCGAGTGTGTTTTTTCTCCCGTGCATGATATTTTTCGCCCGGGGAGGTTTTTTCGCGCGACCGATTTTTTTGTCTGGTCGCGAATTTTTCGTCCGAGCGCGAAATTTTCGCCCGGACGCGAATTTTTCGTCTGGGCCAGATTTTTTAGTCCGTGCACAGGATTTTTCGTCTGAGTGCGTTTTTTCGCCCGAGTGCAGTTTTTTCTCCCGTGCACAATTTTTTTTGCCTGGATGCATTTTATTCGCCCGGGCTGATTTTTTCCTCCGGGCGTGATTTTTTTGCACTGGCGCGAACTTTTCGCCATGGCGATATTTATTTGCCCGGGCGTGATTTTTTTCACCCGGGCGAGGTTTTTTTTGCCCGGGTGCGATTTTTTTCGTCCAGGCGCGATTTTTTGCCCGGGAGCGAATATTTCACCCGTGCTCGAATTTTTCTCCGAAGAGCGATATGTTTTTCATCGGAGCTTATTTTTTTCGCCGGGGAGCGATTTTTCTCCCGGACACAATTTTTCGCCCGAGCGCGATTTTTTAGCCTGAGAACGAATTTTTGCCCCCGGAGCTGCTTTTTTCGCCCGGTCATGAAATTTTCGACCGGGTGCTAATTTTTCGCTTGCGAGCTATATTATTTTCTTTGGGCGCGTTTTTTTTGCCCGAGAGAGATTTTGTAACATGAGCGCCCCTGTGGCGATTTTTTTGCTCGGACGCGAATTCTTTGCCTACGTGTGATATTTTCGCAAGTTCACGATTTTTTACCCCGACCGCGTATTGTTTTCGCCTGGATGCTATTTTTTTCGCTCGAATGCATTTTTCTCTTTCAGGCGAAAATATCAAGTCTGTGAGATAATATCGTGTCCTGGCTAAAAATTCATGCTCGTGCAAAAAATTCACCTTCGGGCGAAATTTTCGCTCCCGAGCCAAAAAATCGCGCCCGGGCGAAAAATCCACGTCGGGCTGAAAAATTGGCGCTCGAGCGAAAATATAGCGCCCGCCCGAAAAAGTTGCGCCCGGGCGGAAAATATCACACACGGGCGAAAAAATCATGGTCGGGCGAAAAAACCGCGTAAGGGTGAAAAAACTGCGTCCTAGCGAAAAAACTGCGCTCGTGCCAAAAAACTGCGTACAAGCAAAAAAATCGCGCCCGTTCGAAAAAATCGCGCCTGGGCTAAAACACCGCGCCCGGGCGAAAAAACAGCTCGCACTCGAAAAAAAAACGTGTCAGGGCGAAAAATATGGCGCCTTTTCGCCCGCAACGCATATTTTTGGTCGGGTGCGCATTTTCCGTCTGGACGCACATTTTCGGCCCGCGGGCTCATTTTCCCCCGGACGCATTTTTTTTTAATAAAAAACGTTACGGCCACGGAGATTTGCCAAACGGTTTATATAGTGCTTCTCTTTCTGAAAAGCTCTATAAATTGAGTTTACCCACACAGTTCTCCTTTTCTAATGGGCATTTTCCAAAAGCTATTTTTTCTACAATCCTTTTGCCACCACTCATTCTCCTTTCTAAAAAGATTTCCCAAACAGGCTCTACATCTTTGAAAATTAAATAGGGCCAGGTTATTCATTCATTGCTTGTGCACCAGTTCCGGGTGAGTTTTCTCTCTGGTTCTCACTGAACATGGCATTTGATGTAAATGTTTCTTTTTAGAATATTGGTATGATAAAGCCATGTCTAAACACACCACGACATTGCTTTCCAACGGTCCCCACACGTATTCTCACACTGAGAATGAGATACCAACGTATGATGGTTATGGGAATTCGCAAAAATTTAGGGACTGCCTTAAGTGGGTAGATATTTACTTTGATTATCATGAATGGGATGACCACCAACAGGTGAACATCATCCGTATATGATTAATAGGTCAAGCCCGCGTATTCTGGTACAACGACGTGCTTAGTGTTGATAGAAAAACACATTCTTGGACGCAAATGCATAGGCTGCTCTCGAATCGATTTGATTCTGCCTACCTTCGCCCTGCTAACACCAAGCCTATGAGTGAGTATAGTTTTGGCACTAAATCCATACATGCCTTTAGGAATGATTATAATCCAAACCCCCAGACCAAGCGGCATATTACTAATGATATGACTAACCTTAAACAAGGGAAGAAGTCGCTCTCAGATTATATGCGTCTATTCAAGGATATGATGGTTATAAGGGGTGTGAAGGAGTTGCCAGAGATCACCCTCTCTAGGTTTCGTAAGGGGTTAAACCCCTACATCAAGGTTAAATTACTGCGTTATTGTCACACCGATCTAGAAACCACTTTTAATACGACATTAGAAATTAAGAAGAACCACCTTCCTAGGAATAAAGCTCACTCATGTCAGACCAGAAAGGCCATATTAGGACCACCACCCCTATTAGGGAAACCTCTCCTAATAGGTCTTGGGCTGTGGACTCGATAGATGTTACCACTAGGGTTATGCTTTTGTTAGCATCGACATCTAAGACATTAGAGATAGTGACTGATACCCTTGAGGATGCTGATGTTGATATACTATCTCTAGATTTTGAGGATGACCCTGTAGGTGAGTGTATTCTGACATGTTCGTTAGTGCCCGATAATTTTGATGCATCTGAGGCTGAGGGAATCCCTAGTGATCTAGAGGACAATATTTGGGATGATGATGAAAGTCCAAGCAGCGAGAGTATCTCTTTGCCTGTTATGAGCCCTACTAGTGTTGTGTCTGTGCACCCTAGTATTGAGTGCCCTCTCCCAGATACGATCCCCATCGCATAAGAGCCTACGATTATACCCACTGAAACTTTATCTGACTTTCCTGAGTAGCCTATGAGTGAGGATTTTTCCATTTTCATTGACGACCCTGACTTAGTGGATGTTTAAACTGATTGGGAAGACTCACCTTATGTGAGAAGGTTATGTGTAACATCTCAACCTTTCAGCAGGAAAAATTTTTGGGTGACACGGCCTGGGACACGGGCGTGTCTCCTTGTGGTCGACGAACTCAGTTCGACGAAAGTTAACTGGGGTGTGTCTGGCGCCGGGTAGGGAAAACACGCCAGACGACACGGGCGTGACGAGGGGCATGTCCCCTCGGTTCGAAGATCATCGAGTGGCGATCGTCGGGTAGGTGTACACGACCTGTGACATGGGCATATCACAGGGCGTGTCTTGCTAGGTCAAGCTGCGTTCGACGATTTTGATCTTCGTTCGATGATTTAGATCTGCGTTCGACGATTGTCCCCAGCAAGCTGCGTTCGATGATTTAGATCTTCGTTTGACGATTTGGATCTGTATTCGATGATTGTCCCCAACAAGCTGCGGTCGACGATTTGGATCTCCGTTCGACGATGTAGATCTGCGTTCGACGATCGACGAAATTGCCCGTTCGACGATCGTCGAGTGGTCTTTCCCGGGCAAATTCTGTCTTGATGCAGCAGGCGAAATTAAAGAGGCAGAGGCCACTTGGCCTTGGCCCCATCAGCCCAGAAATTGTGCTGGCTGGCTTCCTCAGAGAATGTCCAGAGGATTTTGGAGCATGGTGGCCACTTGGCACCATCGGTGGAGCAACCAAAGCTCAACCCGAGCCCCTTGGGCTTATCTTTCCATATACCTCCTCCCAGCCAGAAACAGTGACTCCATTAGCTTCAGAGGGCAAGAGAGAGTAGAACCCGATAGCTGGAGTGAAGGAAACAGTGCAGGAACCATGAATCTGAAAGGTATCACCGGAGCAAGTTCGGGAATGGCCACCCGCCTCCATCCTCGCCGCCAGCCACCAACATAGGTCCGTTTCACCCTTCCTCTATTCGTACTAGATTCCTAGATCAACTAGGGGAGATATCGGGCTCAATTGAGCCTGATTCCATGGGAGAAATAGGAGAGTTTTCAAGCATTTTCTTCTTGCTCGGGTTCGTCGGAGGAGCCAATTCTGGCGGCCTCACCGCCGGGAAACGCTAGCCATCACCTTAGTAAAGGTGGAGGCAACATCCGCCGGCAGTGGTGGTGGCTCAGCTGGCCGGAAACAGCCAGCAAAAGTGGCTCAGGAAAATGAATCCCAGCCGTCGGCTGAAGATAGAAGATGACCAGATTCCGTCTATCTAGCTTTAAGATTCGTGCTACATTTGTATTAAAATAAATGTATTTCTGTTATTATTTTAATGAAATGAAATTTCATATCTGTCACTTTAATTCAGTCACCTTGCATGTCAAATATAGGGCTCTTAGGTCCATTGTAAGAGGGTGACATGAGCATGAAATATGTAGCCTTTTATGTTACCTTTAAATTGCCACCCTTAACTTGAGATTTAGTCCAGTGGTCTGACCTGTAGGACCATTTTGCTAAGGTTGGTCCTAGCTACGTCAGAACTTCAAAATGATGCCCAAGTCAAACCAAGCATCCAAATGGCCCCATATTTTGGGTGCATGCATGTTTAGGGATTAGTTAACCCCTGTACAAAAATGAAAATTTTTGGAAAAATTTGTCTATAGTTTTTACTAAAATACCAAAAATGAAATAAATGAAATATTTGGAGTTGTGGGACTCCAAATGGCCCCAAATTTTGGTGGCATGTCATTAGGGACATTATAAGTGTAGGTTTTAAATGTCAGCCAATTTGGACCAATGCATGTTGGGTAAACCCACTTGCATGTGTTGGCTTGTTATAATCTTGGTGTGCATTTAGCCTAAAATGAAATAATGTGTATTCAGTCAATTTAGAACTTTCAAAAATCATGATTTTCATTATGGAGACACATGAGGGTGTAATACACCTCTCAAAGCAATGGTGGGATTTTTGGGAACAAAAATCCCATTATTTTCAATTTTGGAAAATTTGGTCCTTTTTAGGAAACAAATTTAAAATATGTTACCCTTATCATAAAATGTTCGATTCTGTTGAGAACTAAGGAGTGACATAATAAACACTAGAAATAATTTATATCTCTGTTGGATGATGTTTAGGTAGTTTAAGGAGCAAATGACCATTTTACCCTTATGGAATTATGTGTAGAAATGAATGGTATATTCCTTTACAAAATCTGAGAAAATTCATATTGCTGTAATTATATATTTTATACCTTGTGTAATTATTTCAGAATTTTGGAATGCAAAATAATGTACTTAGGCTCCATAATGGCATTTTGGTAAATAACTCAAATTGATCGTGGATAGGCCATTTCAACCTAGATGTAAATGGAAATCTGGACATAGCATTATTGCATTGTTATCAACGCTCTGTAATTTAATTAGAATTTTTGAGTTAATATTTTATGCACTTCATTTGGAAAATGCTAGATTTGTGGATATAGTTTTAAATAGGAATTAATTATAAATCTGAATTGTAAAAGCATGAAATTTTGGTAGGCCCAATTAATTGTCATATTATATACCTGGAAAAATCCCTAGGTTAGTATGTTTAATATTGACAATACTTCATGTGCAAAATGAATAGGGATTTCATTTAAAGAAATTAATTTAATCGTATAATAATTGGAAAATTATGGAAATTCATCCTAGTCATCATATAGGTCCATACCATCCTAGGATAAATAATTTGAGGCATATGGCCAGAGGAAATTGAAGGTCACATTTGTGGGTGGTATTGGGACATGGGTAAGGGTCTAGCACCGATGTTCGTACTAGTAGGGCCCCCAGAGGAGGAATTTGAACAACTAGTAAAGTGAGGATCTTAGTGGAGGAATTAACCCTGGTTGATCTCCTAAAGGATTCCTTAACCTCGGGTGGAAGAGTGCAAGTCCCATAGCAGCAACAATAACGGGGACCGACGGAAGACCGCCACGCTCCTAATAACACCTTAAGTCTTTAGGGTCGTTCTAAAGTAATACGAGAGTTGGGGTATAAATCATGGGTATACACCAATAAAAGTAATTATCCTTGAGAAAGGGAACTTTGGGCGTAATCCTATCGTAGTTCCTAGTGCCCCCGAGAGCCCTTCATCGGGTATACCCTGGGCAGTCCTGGGATTACCTTAAACCGCTAAGTATAATAACTCGTAGACAAGAGTAGTCTATTAGGTTAGGGCATCGTGGTTCATTCTCACATGTGAAGGGTTTGAGTGAGTTGGAATAAAGGCACTAATATGCGTTCTCACCCGTATAGGGTTGGAGGGATTGTGATAAATGCTCACTCGTGTAGGGTTGGAGGGATTGTGATAAATGCTCACCCGTGTAGGGTTGGAGGGATTGTGATAAATGCTCACCCGTGTAGGGTTTGAGGGATTCAGGACGGGTTGGTCCTACGAGCTGGAGGCTCGAAATGAAATACTTGCATGTGCATAAATTTAGTGGCGGGGCATGCGGTACTGGCCGTTCGTCACACCGATGGCAGTACGGTGCACCAGGCGGGTGTGAGGGTTAGAGGGGCCAGTGGGTTGTTTTATACAGCAGTCTGGAGGACGATCCCGATAACGCACATCCGACCCAACAACACTGACGGGTTGTCAGCAAAGTACGTACGCAGACACTCTAGAGTGCACCTTGGACGTGTATAGAGGCGTATGAGAGGGGTCTAAGGTTTGGTAGTGTGCATATCAGCCTAGAAGTGGAGACGCCCGCTCTGCTGCTGCAGTAGCCACAGCGGTGGTACCCGAGAGTGATGCTAGCTCTCAAAAAGTGGGAACTAAAGGTCTGTGATCACATAGTCGTTGTGTGTGAGTTGCACTTGCCTGTGCATAAATTGCATCTTAACATTCATTCATATTAGGTCATACGCTTCATAGATCCTTATCATATAAATTAGTATGATCTCTTTTATATGATAAGTTAAATTTCCTGGAAACATTAACTTATAAATTTGTATGGGCATTTTTATAAGTTAAGATACTTTTGTGATGGTAGTATAGTGGTAGCAGAGTTTTATTTCACTGCTCTTACTTTCTGCTCTTTACTTCCTTTACTAGTACTGCACTTTACTTACTTGTACTATATACTTAGAACTGCTAGAGTAGAATAATAATATCTATTACAACTGCTAGTTAGTTCTTGTCACCTGCTTCCACTTTTGCTACCCCTTGTTGTCCTCTGCTTCGTCCTTCCACTCGGTGCCTAGGAGCTGCGGGGCGAGGTGCGATGGAAACGACTTAGTCTTTTTGACTAATGGTCGGTGACCATACTATTTTAGGAGCTCGTGGAGATGGAGCACCAGCACGACGAGGAGATAGGACTTGAGGAGGAGATACCGCTACCGCAGGCTACTACTACTGCGCGTCCTCAGGTGGGATGAGATTTTATGTATTAGATTAGCTTCCGCTTTGATTTGACAGAGAGAGAGAGTTGATATGATGTATTGGGCATAAACCCTTATTAATCTATCATTTGTACTCATTGCGGACTATGTTTCTGTACTCTTCATTTATATATATGAAATGTGCTCTGTGACTTGTGGACTAGTGGATTTGTTATACTGCTATACTTCTTTTTCTCATTTTGGCCTACAGGTTATATGATCGTATTAGCTGGCAGAATCAGAGTGTTACGGTGTCTACTAACCCATTCGTTAGTTCCACCATAAGACGGCGGTTCTGGGCATAAGACTCGGGAGCCCTCCTTGGTAAGGGGGAGGGGGGTCATACAAACTGGTATCACTTGAACAAACGATCATATGAGAAAGAAGTCCACAACACTGGACCACGCCGCACGAGCATTAGTTTTTGGACAAACTATGCAGCGGTAGCAGTGGTGTGCCCATGTGTAAAAGGTCACATAAAACAGTCCACTAAGTACAATGAGTTAGGCCAATTTTGACGTTTACCTTACCTTTATGCAAGCTCCACAGGTCGCCGCGCCGCAAAACATGATTCCTCCCCCTCCAGCTGCCACTCCATTTCTACAGACGGAGATGGGGCAGACGTTGACGATGATTGTGGATGCCTTCAAAGCCCAGCAAGTCCCGACTCCGCAGCAAAATCCGAGGTCAAGCTGGCTGAGTGCCTTCCAGAACCTGTCCCCACCGATGTGCCGTGGGACAGAGGATGCGGTAAAGATGGAGGAATAGCTGGAGGCCATACACGAGATTTTTGGCAGGCATCAGCTGCCCGGTCGGCGAGGCAGAACCTTTGGCCACCTCTGCACTAGAGGCTCATGCGAAGAGATGGTGGAAATCAGTGCGGGAGTATACGTATGCGGACTGGGAGCTGTTAGACATATCGTGGGAGGAGTTTGGAGATGTGTTTTTGGATCACTTCATCTCTACTACGGACAGAGATGCTTTGGAGGAGAGGTTTCTGAACCTCCGGCAGGGTAGCCGATCAGTGATTCAGTACCAGAGGGAGTTCTCCCACATTGCCAGGTTCGCAGGGATACAAGATACTGATGATATGAGGTATGCCAAGAGGTTCTACCGGGACCTCAGGGATGATTTGAGGCAGGCTTTGCTGTTCATTTCTCATGGCACGACCACCCAGATTATCGAGATGGAGAAGAAGCTGAAGGCTAACCAGCTGATGGTGTAAGGCATAGTGAAGAGACCGTATGATGGGTCGACATCAGGAGAGAGCAGCAGGGCTCTCAGAGAGGTAGGACTATTGGATACAAGAGGGGTGGGGGACGTCGTCGCCCCAACTACAGGCAAGAGCAGGGACCTCCTCCAACATTAGCTCCTCCACACCTACAGGTGCATGATCCGAGGAGACAGGATGACCACGGCCACCGGCAGCTAGTTTGTTATGGATGCCGCCAGCCTAGGCACATTAGATTGGAGTGTCCGCATCGATTCCATCCTCCTCCACGTCCACCTTCAGTGGCCCCAGTACAGCAGGGCCGAGGACGAGGCTGAGGCCGGGGATAACACGACATGGGACGCAATCAGGAGCAGGTATACGCTTTGGACCTCACGGAGCAGAGGAACCCCGAGGAGGTGATTACAGGAACTTAAATTATTTTAATTTAGAAATTCAACATTAGTAGTGCCTTGAAAACCATAGAAATAATCTCCATCATATCTCAAATAAATCTCAGGCATAGTTATGATCAGCGGCAAGCCCGCACATACCCTCTTCGACACATGTGCTTCGCACTCGTTCATATCTGAGGCCTTCATAGACGTACTTGAAGGCGTGGAAAGATTTCCGGGACTAGAGATGAGGGTGCGCCTACCCGATGGGTCAGAACTACGGACCACTTCCCATTGCAATATGGAGGCCGAGATTGGCGGTAAGGCATTTGAGGCGCCAACAACTATTCTGAAGCTGCAGGACTTCGATTTGATTTTGGGCATGACGTGGTTACATCGGAACCATGCTCAGATAGATTGCCCATCAAGGAGGATCACACTAAGGCATGGCGACTCCCATGTCATCATCGTAGGTATTAGACCCATCTCCCACCTATTGCTATCTTCTGTACAGTCTGTAAAGGCCCACGAGCAGGGAGAGGAGGTTTACCTTATCTGCTTTGAGATGGTGGGAGTAGAGACTTCTATTTCAGATATTTCGGTGGTTCGGGATTTCTCCGACGTGTTTCCGGAGAAATTGCCCGGGCTACCACCAGCCAGGGACTTGGATTTCAGGATTCAGCTGGTACCGGGAGCGAGGCCAGTGTCCCGGGCACCTTATAGGATGGCTCCTAAAGAGTTGGCAGAGTTCAGGACTCAACTTCAGGAGCTAGTTGAGTCGGGATTTGTGCGGCCCAGTTCATCGCAGGGGGAGCGCCAGTTCTTTTTATGAATAAGAAGGACGGGTCGTTACGACTATGCATAGATTACTGGGAGCTGAATCGGTTAACGGTCCGCAATACCTATCCACTGCCTCAGATAGACGAGCTATTTGATCAGCTGCATGGAGCCTTTTGGTTCTCAAAGCTAGATTTGCGATCCGGTTACTACCATCTCCACATCCGGGAAGAGGACATACCGAAGACAGCATTCAGTTCACGATATGGGTTATACGAGTTCACGGTGATGCCGTTTGGGCTCATGAATGCCCCTGTCGCAGTCATGAGTCTAATGAATCGTGTATTCGAGCCCTTCTTGGCCCGCTTCGTGATTGTGTTCATCGATGGCATTTCGATCTATTCCCGGACTCGGGAGGAGCATACATAGCATTTGACACACGTCTTGCAGAGGCTGAGGGAGTCCCAGATGTATGCAAAGTTTTCAAAATGCCAGTTTTGGCTACAGGAGGTGGCCTTCTTGGGGCACACGATCAGTGGAGCTGGATTAGCAGTGGATCCAGCCAAGATAGAGACAGTGAGGGATTGGCCACTGCCGAAGACAGCATCCGACATTCGCAGTTTCTTTGGGCTAGCAGGTTATTATCGTAAGTTCGTGGAGGGGTTCTCGAGGATAGCCCTCCCCCTCACGTCCTTGACGAAGAAGGATGCAAATTTTGTTTGGTCGGAGCAGTGCGAGTCAGCTTTTCAGGAGCTGAAGGACCGACTTACCTCATCCCCTATCCTTGCACTCCCATCTGTGAGTGAGGAATTCCAGATTTACATGGATGCCTCGTACGAATGGATGGGTGTTGTCCTGATGCAGCATGGACATGTTATTGCTTATGCTTCAAGACAGTTGAAGAAGCATGAGCATAACTATCCAGTACACGACTTAGAGCTCGGAGCTGTGGTATTCGCCCTAAAGATGTGGGGACATTATTTATACGGGATTCATTGTGATATCTATTAAGATCACAAGAATCTTAAATATATCGATACGCAGAAGGAATTGAACCAGTGACAGAGGAGATGGCTGTAGTTCCTCTGTGACTATGATTACTATATCCACTATCATCCGGGGAAAGCAAACACAGTACCAGATGCTTTGAGTAGGAGAGCCGGCATTTTTGGACCGGAGCCTCGGTTTATGTCTATAGAGTTGATATGGATGATGGAAGACATACATATTACCATGGTATCTGAGACCGAACCAGTGGTATATCGAGAGTACTTGAGCTCAGTGATCAGTGGTGATGATATACGGGAGCGCATCCGAACATATCAGTGGCTGGATACTACATTAGGACCGATTTTCAGTGCCCTGGAAAAGGGCGAGGTCGAGGACTACATGCCGCAGGATGATCTCCTTCGATTCCGTGGACGTATTTACATACCAGCAGGGGGAAGTATCCGGGATGACATACTCAGAGAGGCTTATTGCTCCAGATATTCAGTGCATCCCGGCATCACCAAGATGCGGGCAGATTTACGGAGGACCATGTACTGGCCTGGGATGAAGAGGGAGATTACCTATTTTGTGACACATTGCGAGACTTGTCAGCGCGTGAAGGCTGAATGTAAGAGCCTAGGAGGTTTAGTACAGCCACTGTCAGTCCTAGAGTGGAAGTTCGAGGACATTGCTATGGATTTTGTACACAAACTACCTCGCTCCCACTCTAGGCATGATTCTATTTGGGTCATAGTGGACAGTCTGACCAAGGTAGCGAGCTTTATTCCAGTCCGGAAGGATACTCTAGTTTTAGTTTTGGTGAGACTATTCGTGGAGCAGTTTATCAGATACCATGGCATTCCGAGGATGATTGTTTCAGACCGTGATGGTCGGTTCACTTCAAGCGAGTGGAGGGCCGTGCATGCTTACTTGGGCTCTCAGCTTACTTTTAGTACCGCCTTCCACCCGTAGACCGACGGACAGATCGAGTGGACCATCCGGACCATGGAGGATCTACTCCGCCTGTGCATATTGGATACGGGGAAGCCTTGGGAGAGGCTACTACCACTGATCGAGTTCTCTTACAATAACAGCGACCAGGCTAGCATCAGGATGGCTCCTTATGAGGCACTTTATGGGAGAAAATGCCGGACACCGCTGTCATGGGTTCAGGATGTGGATACCAAGGCTCTTGGTTCTGATTATATGAAGGATATGGAGGCTCAAGTACATTTGATTAGGGATCGGCTGCTAGAGGCCCAGAGCAGACAGGCGAAGTATTATGATGCTCGGCACCGGAAGGTGGAGTTCTAGGTTGGAGACAGGGTTTTCTTGAAGATACGTCTGTTACATGGTGTCTCTTGGGTACGGAGGCACAATAAGCTCAGTCCTCGATATATGGGGCCATACTTGATCCTGGAGCGGATCGGACCCTTAGCTTACCGACTGCAGCTACCACCGGAGTTGGGTGCCCTACATGACGTCTTCCATGTCTCTTCCTTGCGAAGAGCTCTCCTACGGCCGGAGTAGCCTGTTACTACTACAGCCAGTCCGATAGTGCCAGACAGATCCATCAGATTGGAGCCGATCCAAATTGATGATACAGATGTCCGAGTGTTGCGGAAGAAGAAGGTCCCTCTCGTGAAGGTGTTGTGGTCCAACCATGGATGGGAGGAACACACCTGGGAGCCGAGGGATCTAATGCTGGTGAGACACCCGGAGCTGTTCACTTCAGGTATACTTTAGTTTATACGTTGAAAAATTTCTTATAACTCTTGCAAGTAGAATCCCCGTAGACCAAAAATTGAATTTCGGGGACGAAATTATTTTCTTGTTTATTGGGAATTGTAACATCCCAACCTTTAAGCAAGAAAAATTTTTGGGTGACACGTCCTGGGACACGGGCGTGTCCCAGGGCGTGTCTCCTTGTGGTCGACGAACTCAGTTCGACGAAGTTAACTGGGGCGTGTCTGCCGCCGTGTAGGGGAAACATGCCAGACGACACGGGCATGACGGGGGTCATGTCCCCTCGGTTCGACGACCGTCGAGTGGTGATCGTCGAGTAGGTGTACACGACCTGTGACACGGGCGTGTCACAGGGCGTGTCCTGCTGGGTCAAGCTGCGTTCGATGATTTGGATCTCCGTTCGACGATTTAGATCGGCGTTCGATGATTTTCCCCAGCAAGCTGCGTTCGACGATTTAGATCTTCGTTCGACGATTTGGATCTGCGTTCGACGATTGTCCCCAGCAAGCTGCGGTCGACGATTTGGATCTCCGTTCTACGATGTAGATCTGCGTTCGACTATCGACAAAATTGCCCGTTCGACGATCGTCGAGTGGTCTTTCCGGGGCAAATTCTGGCTTGATGCAGCAGGCGAATTAAAGAGGTAGAGGCAACTTGGCCTTGGCCCCATCAGCCCAGAAATTGTGCCGTCTGGCTTCCTCAGAGAATTTCCAGAGCAATTTGGAGCATGGTGGACACTTGTCACCATGGGTGGAGCAACCAAAGCTTAACCCGATCCCCTTGGGCTTATCTTTTCATATACCCCCTCCCAGCCAGAAATAGTGACTCCATTAGCTTCAGAGGGCAAGAGAGAGTAGAACCCGATGGCTGGAGTGAAGGAAATGGTGCAGGAACCATGAATCCTAAAGGTGTCATCGGAGCAAGGTCTGGAATGGCCACCCGCCTCCATCCTCGCCGCCAGCCACCAACACAGGTCCGTTTCACCTTTCCTCTACCCGTAGTAGATTCCTAGATCAACTAGGGGAGATATCGGGCTCAATTGATCCCGATGCCATGTGAGAAATAGGAGAGTTTTCAAGCATTTTATTCTTGCTCGGGTTCGCCGGAGTAGCCAATTTTGGTGGCCTCACCGCCGGGAAACGCTAGCCATCACCTTTGTAAAGGTGGAGGCGACATCCGCCGGCAGTGGTGGTGGCTCAGCTGGCCGGAAACATCCAGCAAAAGTGGCCTAGGAAAATGAATCCCAGCCGTATGCTGAAGATAGAAGATGACCAGATTCCGTCTATCTAGCTTTAAGATTCGTGCTATATTTGTATTAAAATAAATTTATTTCTGTTATTATTTTAATGAAATGAAATTTCATATCTGTCACTTTAATTTAGTCACCTTTCATGTCAAATATATGGCTCTTAGACCCATTGTCAGAGGACGACATGAACATGAAATATGTATCTCTTTGTGCTAACTTTAAATTTCCACCCTTAACTTGAGATTTGGTCCAGTGGTCTGACCTGTAGGACCATTTTGCTAAGATTGGTCCTTAGCTAGGGCAGAACTTCAAAATGATGCCCAAGTCAAACAATTCATCCAAATGGCCTCAAATTTTGGGTGCATACATGTTTAAGGATTAGTTAACCCCTGTACGAAAATGAGAATTTTTCGGAAAACTTTGTCTATAGTTTTTACTAAAATACCAAAAATGAAATAAATGAAATATTTGGAGTTGTGTGACTCCAAATGGCCCCAAATTTTGGTGGCATGTCATTAGGGACATTATAAGTGTAGGTTTTAAATGTCAGCCAATTTGGACCAATACATGTTGGGTAAACCCACTTGCATGTGTTAGCTTATTATAGGCTTGGTGTGCATTTAGCCTAAAATGAAATAATGTGTATTCAGCCAATTTGGAACATTCAAAAATCATGATTTTCATTATGGAGACACATTAAGGTGTAATACACCTCTCAAAGCAATGGTGGGATTTTTGGGAACAAAAATCCCATTATTTTCAATTTCAGAATATTTGGTCCTTTTTAGGAAATAAATTTAAAATAGGTTTACCCTTATCATAAAATGTTCGATTTCTATTGAGTACTAAGGAGTGACATAATAAACACTAAAAATAATTTATATCTCTGTTGGATGATGTTTAGGTAGTTTAAGAGAAAATGACCATTTTACCCTTATGGAATTCTGTGTAGAAATGAATGGTATATTCCTTTGAAAAATCTGAGAAAATTCATATTGCTGAAATTATATGTTTTATACCTTGTGTAATTATTTCAGAATTTTGGAATGCTAAATAATGTACTTAGGCCCCATAATGGCATTTTTGGTAAATAACTCAAATTGATCGTGGATAGGCCATTTCAACCTAGATGTAAATGGAAATCTGGACATAGCATTATTTCATTGTTATCAAGGCTCTGTAATTTAATGCACTTCATTAGGAAAATGCTAGATTTGTGGATATAGTTTTAAATAGGAATTAATTATAAATCTAAATTGAAAAAGAATGAAATTTTGGTAGGCCCCATTAATTGTTATATTATATACCTGAAAGAATCCCTAGGGAAGTAGGTTTAACATTGACAATACTTCATGTGCAAAATGACTAGGGATTTCATTTAAAAAAATTAATTTAATGGTGTAAGTAATTGGAAAATTATGGAAATTCATCCTAGTCATCATATATGTCCATACCATCCTAGGATAAATAATTTGAGGCATATGGCCAGAGGAAATTGAAGGTCACATTTGTGGGTGGTATCAGGACATGGGTAAGGGTCTAGCACCGATGCTCGTACTAGTAGGGCCACTAGAGGAGGAATTTGAATAACTAGTAAAGTGAGGATCTTAGTGGAGGAATTAACCCTGGTTGGTCTCCTAGAGGATTCCTTAACCTTGTGTGGAAGAGTGCAAGTCCCGTAGCAGCAATAATAACAGTGTCCGGCGGAAGACCGCCGCGCTCCTAATAACACCTTAAGTCTTTAGGGTCGTTCTAAAGAAATATGAGAGTTGTGGTATAAATCATGGGTAGACACCAATAAAAGTAATTATCCTTGAGAAAGGGAACTTTGGGCGTAATCCCATCGTAGTTCCTAGTGCCCTCGAGAGCCCTTCATCGGGTATACCCTAGGCAGTCCTGGGATTAACCTTAAACCGCGAAGTATAATAACTCGTAAATAAGAGTAGACTATTAGGTTAGGGCATCGTGGTTCATTCTCACCCGTGACGGGTTTGAGGGAGTTTGAATAAAGACACTAATGTGCGTTCTCACCCGTATAGGGTTGGAGGGATTGTGATAAATGCTCACGTGTGTAGGTCTGGAGTGATTGTGATAAATGCTCATCCGTGTACGGTTGGAGGGATTGTGATAAATGCTCACCCGTGTAGGGTTTGAGGGATTCAGGACGGGTTGTTCATGCGAGCTGGAGGCTCAAAATGAAATACTTGCATGGGCATAAATTTAGTGGCGGAGCATGCAGTACTGGCCGTTCGTCACACCGATGGCAGTACAGTGCACCAGGCGGGTGTAAGAGTTAGAGGGGCCAGTGGGTTGTTTTACACTGCAGTCTGGAGGACGATCCCCGATAATGCACATCCGACCCAACAACACTGACAGATTGTCAGCAAAGTACGTACGCAGAGACTCTAGAGTGCACCTTGGACGTGTACAAAGGTGTATGAGAGGGGTCTAAGGTTTGGTAGTGTGCATACCAGCCTAGAAGTGGAGACGCCCGCTACGCTGCTGTCGTAGCCACAGCGGTGGTACCCGAGAGTGATGATAGCTCTCAAAAAGTGGGAAATAAAGGTCTGTGATCATAGAGTCGTTGTGTGTGAGTTGCACTTGCCTGTGCATAAATTGCATCATAACATTCATTCATATTAGGTCATACGCATCATAGATCCTTATCATATAAATTAGTACGGGCTCTTTTATATGATAAGTTAAATTTCCCGGAAACCTTAACTTATAAATTTGTATGGGTATTTTTATAAGTTAAGGTACTTTTGTGATGGTAGTATAGTGGTAGCCTAGTTTTATTTCACTGCTCTTACTTTCTGCTCTTTACTTCCTTTACTAGTATTGCACTTTACTTACTTGTACTATATACTTAGAACTGCTAGAGTAGAATAATAATATCTATTACAATTGCTAGTTAGTTCTTATCACCTGCTTCCACTTTTGCTACACCTTGTTGTCCTCTGCTTCATCGTTCCGCTCGGTGCCTAGCAGCTGCGGGGCGAGGTGCGAAGGAAACGACTTAGTCTTTTTGACTAATGGTCGGTGACCATACTATTTTAGGAGCTCGTGGAGATGGAGCACCAGCACGACAAGGAGTGAAAGAAATTGTACCCAATCACCTAGAGGGGGGGTGAATAGGTGACTTAATCTTTTTAAAAAATTTTAGGCAGATTGCAGATTATATCACAGATTTATAACTAATTTTACACAGCTGTCAATCAACAATCACAGCAATCAATCAAGCACACAGTGGACACACAGATTTATAGTGGTTCCCCAAGTATTGGGTACATCCACTTTCCCCCTTCGCCTATCTAGTAGTGTACTAGATTCGGCCGAACTCCTCCACTATCTCAGATCCTCAGATCTTACACTCAGAACCCCAAACAGGTTCCTACAGCTCAGGCCCAAGGCCCTACAACTCAGTCTTCTCCAAAGACCTACACTCAGCTTCTTCATAAAGCCTACACTCAGCCACAACAGGCCTACACTCAGCCACAACAGGCCTACACTCAGAGATAAGAATCTCCTACACTCAGGCACACAAGCCCTACCACTCAGCCTTTATAATTACAGGCTTACAACTCAGATCCCTAAGGATCCTACAAGAAATTTCAAATACAAAGTGTATATACCTACAACTCTGAATAGAGAGATGAGTTGATAGGTTCTTGATGAGTTCTTGAATGAACTCTGCTGAGAACAATCTCACTTGGCTTTCTTCAAAGCTTCTTGAATGTAGAACACAATACGATTGATTCTCTGCAGCTGATCTTCAATCACTGTAACTTAAGATTCAGAACTAGGTCTGAACCCTTCTTCACAGCCTGGTTCCAACGGCTTTCTTCTTGGAAGGAGCTCTCTCTCTCCAACTTCTTAGATCGTCACTTGATTCTTCAATGAATAGCTAGATCTTGTGTGAATCACTTTGATGTGTTGATCATCTCTTTCTTTTGACAGTATAAGCCTTTATATAGGCCTTCTTCAAGGTGACCGGATGATCCAGTTCCTAACAGCTTTCTGACATCTCTGACAGGTGTAGCAGACCGGCTGGAATGGCAGCTGTCATATCATCCAGTCAATTCTTGAGATAACTGTAACTGTCTGAAAGTGTCGAGACAATCTGTCTTTAAGTGTCGACACTTATAGACCAAGTGTCGACACAAGTGGACTAAGTGTCGACACTAGCCTTCAAGGTGTCGACACAACTCCTTGTGTTGTAGAATTCACTTCTCGACACAGATCTTCATCATGTGTCGACACTGATATTGAGTGTCGACACAACTCCTTGTTCTTCAGTATTTTGTTGAATTCTTGTAAGTGTCGACACAACTCCTTTGTGTCGACACATCTTCATGTGTTGATACTTGCTGAGTGTCGACACTTCTTCTTTGTGTCGACACATTCTTCTTCTGTTGAGACTTTTGCTGAGTGTCGACACATCTCCTTTGTGTCGACACTTGTACTTAGAATTTTGCTGAACTTTGCTAAGTGTCGACACAGCTCCTTGTGTCGACACATTCTTCATATGTTGAGTCTTCTGCTGAGTGTCGACACATTCTTTCTTGTGTCGACACTTTCTTCATGATGTCGAGTCTTCTGCTGTGTGTCGACACATTCCTCATGATGTCGACACTTATACTTAGACTCTGCTTACTTTTGCTGAGTGTCGACACATCCTCCAAGTGTCGACACTTTCTGATGTATACACAGTTCCTCTGGGTGTCGACACTGCTTCTAAGTGTCGACACTTCTTCACTGGACATTTCTTCATTGAGTGTCGACACAGCCTTCATGTGTCGACACTTTCTGTCTGGTGTCGACTCTACATCCCTGGTGTCGACACAATTACTCCAAGTGTCGACACTGCTTGCCTGGGTGTCGACACAAGTCTTCTTAAGTGTCGACACTTTACTTCTGGGTGTCGACACATGGACTTAGAAAATTTTTCATCTTTCCCTACAAATACTTAACCTGCACAAGACAACTCAAAATACATCAAATACATTTTGATGTATATCATTGAGTAGGGTGAGGCTTTTTCAAATCAGGTACATTTAAACCAATGTACCCAACAATCTCCCCCTATTTGGAGAAGTCATAACCCTTAGTCAATGATATACACCATACATAACAAAATCACAGTATGATGTAAACAGGATTATTCAATCAGGGAAAACATAAACATGTAGTAAACAAACATGTATACATAGATATCATTTCAGAACAATTATGAAATAGATTTATCACACAACACATTATTCTAACAACTTTGTCATATTCATTTTACAAAAGTTTACAAAGTGTTTAAAATCAAAAGATTACAATTGTAAACTGAAGAAAATTCTATTCTATTTTTGCTCAACATCCTTGATCACTATTCCCTTTCCAGACTGTATCTTGGCTTGTACAGGGGCTTCATCATCTTCAGTATCTGCAGGCTTCTTCCATTTCAGATCCTTCTTCTTTAGCTCTTCAACTTTAATCTTCTGCCTCTCAAAGTAATGATAAGGCTTGGGAAAGTACTTGCTAGGCTCCTGGGTAGTAGGAGGTAGCTTTCCCATCTTTGCTTTTCTTCTATATTGCACTATGGCTTCTTGCCTGTTTTCATGCTTTCTCCATTCTAGTTCAGAATACCACTTTTTTCTGTCTTGAATATTATCTTTGGCAGCCTTCCAAGCAGTCAAAATAATATTTCTTGAAGTGGGGCTCCACTGCTCAAAATCAGGCCTTTGTTCAGCTTGCTCTCTGAACCTCTTCTTAGACGATCTAGCTTCTTGTTCAGCTTGTTCTTTCAGTATAGCTTCCTGTAAAGCCTCAGATACTGGCTGAACCACCTTCTCTATGATGATCTTAACAATTCCCTCAGGAGGGCTATACATTGATTGTATATCTGCATGAATCATATCAAAAACTGGTGGAGGATAGATCACCTGAGCTACTTCAGCTTGCTCACCTCCATGATAGGTAGGATTAATCCCAGATTCTGCAACATTATCATCATCACATAAAGGAGGATAACCAAGAGTGGCTCTGATGGAATTAGAAATCCATTTTGCATGGTCAGAGCCTGTTTTGACTAACATCCTCTCCCCATTTATGACTTCTCTTTCAATATGATCTCTTAAATCATCTTTCTGAAATCTGATTTGGGCATTTAGATAATTGACTCCATCCTTGTAGAAATGTTTTAACCTTTGGAGTTTTTCAGTGAGGAGCTTCTGGGAATCTTGAATTGCAGAAGTTACAGCAGTTAGACTTTCTTGCAATTCTTTGTCAAACTCCTCTTTGGCAGTGGTCAGGGCTGCATTCTGTGCAGTGGCTATATTCTTAAGTTCAGTGACAATTGCATTGTGGGAAGCTGTCAAGTTATCATTCATTCTGATTTGATTCTCCAGTACATATCCTTGCTTTACTTCAAGTTCATCCACTTGAGCTTTAATTTTCTCTTGATGAGTAGCTAGATAGACTACTGCATTCCTTCCCTTGTGGAAGCTGTCAGTCATCTCCTTCTGATTTAGATTCATCTCAAATCTAATAGACTTTATGTCCTGGGCCCGATCAAGCTTGAGAGACTTATGCCCCTCATCCATATATGTTTCTATGGCCTTCCTTTGCTCATCAAGTTTTATTTGCATAGCAACCATCAGAGAACTGTAATCTACAGATGGTGCTGGCTGTGATAGAGGCTGTGGTGCAATGGTTTGCAGAGCTTTCTTATAATTTTGGCTTCTCCTCTTGAAGACTTGAAACTTTCTCTTTTTAGCTCTGACAGCCTCCTCATCCTCAGATGCTGATGTGCTTGCTATTTCTACCCTCTCCCTAGGTAGCTCCTCAACATCCTTTGGCTTCTCTGGCTCTTTCCTTTCAGTTTCTTCAATAATTACTACTTGCTCCCCCTAAACATGAGCATTCTCCCCCTCAGCAGCAGCACTTTCCTTCTCAAAGTCTGTTTGGTCCAGATTAAGGAAGAGATCTTCCATAGTAAATTCTTGTTGAGGAAGAGATGGAGATTCTCTTATCTCATTAGTTACTTGATGTGGTTCCACTTGATCTACAACAGATGTGTCCTCCATAACAACATCTGGGGGTTGACTATCAATCTGAGGTTGCTGATTAACATTAGATAAGTTGTCAATTATAACTTCACTCTCAATAAGGAAATCTAATTGATTGATTTCTGAGATTACCTCAAGGATAGTGTGGGTTGCTTGCTCACTCTCTAGTGGAGTTGGGTCTTCCACTAGTAGTGGCTCCCCCTGGATAGAATCCTGGTGAATGGGGCTAGCTTGAGGTAGCTCCTCCTGCCTCTCCACAACTACTTGTTGAGCTGGAGACTTCCCAGCATCTCTAGTGTCTTCTTCATCAGGAGTGAAGAAAACATGCTCCTCAGAGCTGCTAGATGAATCCTGAGCCACTGGGGCTGTCTTCTTCTTCTTCTTTTGGGGAGTTATTTTCTCTGGAGTAGGCAATTCCTTGGTCAATGCCCTATCCCATCTTGAGAAGAGTCTCATGTCCATTTTCCTCATATAATTGATTTTAGAGCCTGCAGCTTGACTCATAACTTCTGGTATACTACCAGCCAAGTAAAGACTTAATATTCTACCCAAATTGGGCTTCTTCATACTCTCTTTAATCTTATCAAAGACAACAACAGACCAATCAGTTTGCAGGGTGAAGATAATCCTTGTCATAAGATTGAACATATGGGCTGATACCCTGTCATGCCCTCCAGGCTTACTCAAGATCACCTTTCCAACAATTTCAGAGAGAAATTTTCCCTGGCTGTTCATCCCCTTTCTATTGAATACTGATCCAATTTTCATATTGGAATCCAGACCACACCAAGTTAATGCTTCCCTAGTTGTAGAAGCAGAAACATTCTCTTCTTCCTTAGTCCTTGATAACTGAAGTACTTTTCTCAAACTTTTAGATGAGACCTTCACCTTTTCTCCATAAACCCTTGACTTTATCTGGAATCCAGATTCGTCTAGGGTTGCTCCATTCAGAAATTCCAATACTTCTTTCTTCCATATCTTTGTTGGCTCTGAAATAAGAAAATCTAACCCTGAGTCTGCAACTAGGGTTACCACATTCTTGATCTCCGGGTCTGCGTCATCAAACGCATGCCGCACCAGTTCATAGCCTTCATTTACGTTCTCTTCGAGCTTTGGCGCCATTAGGGTTTGAATAATTTGAATAGAGAGAAGAGAGGTGTCGACACAGAAGTTTGGTCTCGAAACTTTGGTGAGCGTGTCGACAGTCAATGGCGAAATCCTATTTATACCTTTCTAGGATTGAAGATGAAAGGGCGGGTTAGCTAACTTAAATTGTGTCGACACTGTTGAAAAGTGTCGACACAGACTTACAATGTCTCGACACCAATGTGTCGACACAGTATAATTGACAGAATATATGTGTCGACACTTGTTTATGTATCGACATCACTCAGCTCGACACTTAGTCGAGACTTAACTTGTCTAATTCTGTGTAAATTCTAAGTGTCGACACCACCTTGGTTGTGTCGACACTGACCCTGTATGTGTTGACACTAATTTTCTGAAGTGTCGACACCAACTTCCTAGATGTGTCGACACCTTTTCTCTGAAGTGTCGACACCAATTTTCAGCCTCGACACAGACAACTCTGTGTGTCGACTCTATTTTACTTAGCCATTTCTATAAACTTATTCTAAGTTTATCATACCTAATTCAATTTTGAACCTATTGAATTTGGTTTCTTCTAGGGGCTTAGTATACATGTCAGCTAGTTGATTATCTGTATTAACATATTCAAGTGAAATTTCTTCTTTTTCTACATGTTCCCTTAGAAAATGATATTTTATTTCAATGTGTTTAGTTCTACTATGGGAAACAGGATTATTTGCAATTGATATAGCACTTGTAGAATCACAAAACAATGGTGTTCTACTTACTTGAATACCATAATCCTCAAGCTGATGTTGTATCCATAGAAGTTGAGCACAGCAACTTCCTGTAGCCACATATTCTGATTTTGCTGTGGAGATAGCCACACTTGTTTGCTTTTTGCTACTCCAAGATATCAGTCTTCCACCTAGGAATTGACAGGTTCCAGTTGTACTTTTTCTGTCTTCTTTACAGCCTGCAAAATCTGCATCTGAATAACCTGTTAGTTCAAAGTCTCCATTCCTAGGGTACCAAAGGCCTAGATAAGGAGTGCCCTTTAGATATCTCAGTATCCTTTTGACTGCTGCCAAATGAGACTCTTTAGGGCATGCTTGGTACCTAGCACAGACACATGTAGCATACATGATATCTGGTCTACTTGCAGTCAAATATAGAAGGGAGCCAACTATCCCTCTATACAAAGTCTCATCTACAGGTTTCCCTACATCATCTTTGCTAAGAGACATACTTGACCCCATAGGAGTCTTCATGGTAGAGGATTAATCCATACCAAACTTCCTTATTAGTTCTAGGGTGAACTTAGACTGGCATATGGATAACCCATTCTCAGTCTGTCTAACTTGGAGACCCAAAAAGAACTTAAGTTCTCCCATACTGCTCATCTCAAATTGTCCTTGCATTAGTTTAGCAAACTTTCTGCAAAGATCATTTTCAGTAGACCCAAATATTATGTCATCTACATATATTTGTACTAGTATGATCTTGCCTCTAGATTCCTTAAGGAATAGAGTCTTGTCTATTTTCCCCCTTGTGAATTTATTCTCAATGAGGAAACTAGACAGGGTTTCATACCAAGCCCTAGGGGCTTGTTTTAACCCAGACAATGCCTTCCTAAGTCTATAGACATAATTAGGTTGAGTTGAATCAACAAAACCTGATGGTTGTTCCACATATACTTCCTCTTTCAGATTGCCATTTAAAAAGGCTGACTTAACATCCATTTGGTATACTTTAAAACCTTGATAGGTTGCATAGGTCAGGAACATCCTTATGGCTTCCAGTCTGGCTACTGAAGCAAAGGTTTGATCAAAGTCAATACCTTCTTCCTGCCTATATCCCTTAGCAACCAGTCTTGCTTTGTTCTTGACAATCACTCCATGTTCATCCATCTTGTTCCTGAAGATCCACTTGGTTCCAATTATGTTGTGATCTTTTGGTTTAGGAACAAGCTCCCAGACTTTGCACCTCTTGAACTGATTCAGTTCCTCTTACATTGCCTCAATCCAATGAGGGTCTAGGATGGCTTCTTCAAACTTATTTGGCTCTACTTGGGATAGAAAACTGGAGTAGAGTGCTGCACTCAGATTTCTGCTCCTTGTTTGTACCCCTTGTCTTAGATCACCTATGATTTGATCTGCTGGATGATCTCTTAGATGTCTATTAGCTTGAGGTATCCTGGCTTCAGGTTGAACTTCTTCAGCTTCTTCAACTTGCTGCACTCCTTGGTCTTCTTTTGCATTAGGTACATGTAGTACTCCCCCTAGACAGCATCCACTATCATCTACATGCTGACTTGCAGTGGATCCTTCTTCAATAGTGAGCTTGTCCATCTTCTTAGTTACACCTGTGGAGCTGCAAGTACTTCTAGACAACTCATGGTTAATAAGTCTAGATTCATCAAATAATACATGTACAGACTCTTCTACAACTTGAGTATATAAGTTGTAGACTCTATAAGCCTTACTATTGTTGCTGTACCCAACAAAGATCCCCTCTTGGGATTTGGCAGCAAACTTAGTCAAGTAAGACTTTCCATTGTTAAGTATAAAGCACTTACAACCAAAGATCCTGAAATAGGATAGGTTTGGTTTTCTGCCTTTCACAATCTCATAGGGGGTCTTATTGTGGCTTTTAGTAATGGTAGCCCTATTAATTATATGGCATGCAGTATTAACTGCCTCAGCCCAGAAATATTCTGGTAGAGATGTGTCACTTAATAGGGTTCTACCAGCCTCAATCAAGGTTCTATTTTTCCTCTCAGCAATGTCATTTTGCTGAGGTGTTCGTGGTGAAGAAAATTCCTGAAATATCCCAAATTCTTCACATAGTTTTGTCATACTATCAGACTAGAATTCAGTACCATGGTCACTTCTTATCTTGACCACTGTACTGTCTAGTTCATTCTGAATTTGTTTGACAAAGCTATAGAAGATACTAGGTGTTTCAGATTTGTGTCTAAGGAAGAACACCCAGGAAAACCTTGAGTAGTCATCTACAACCACAAAGGTATAGACCTTCCTACCTAGGCTGTGAACTGACATAGGACCAAAGAGATCCATATGTAAGAGGTATAAGCACCTCACAACATCTTTGATTTCAATGCTATTAAACGTGGATCTAGTCTGCTTGCCCTTTTGACAAGCTGAGCATATTCCATCTTTAATACACTTAACTTGAGGACCATTCCTCACTAACTCTTTGCTATAGAGTTGGCCAATTGTCTTATAGTTGAGATGGGCTAGCCTCTTGTGCCATTTGACACAATGAGAGACTTTCTCATCAGCTACAAGACACACTGGAGAACCATTGTTCTCAACCATAATGTCTAGGCAATAGACATTCCTCTTTCTATAACCTGTCAAAATAATCTCTTGATCATTTGTCCTCCTGATATGACAACCATCCTTAACAAATGAGATGTCATATCCTAAATCACTCAATTGACTTATACTAATAAGGTTATGTTTCAAACCTTTAACATAAGGCACTTGAGTAATTGTTATATGGGTGCTAGAAATGTTACCAAAACCCTTGATGATTCCTTTTTCAGAACCACCAAAGGTGACTTTAGGACCATCCTTGATTGGTGTGAAGTCCTTTAGCAATCCCCTAGTTCCAGTCATGTGTCTGGAACATCCACTATCCAAGTACCACATTAGGGCATGGGCACTTGGACTCACCTGCAAAACAGATTAGTTGACCTTAGAACCCAAAGAATTCTTGGGTCCTTGGCGCTGGTTAGTTTGCCTCTTAACAAAGCTACCTGTAGATCTTCCAACAGGCAGTTTGCTACTCACTTTGACATTAGAATTGTGCCAACAGTCTATGGCATAGTGGCCTACCTTGCCACAGCACCAGCACTCAAACCTATTATACCTTTGCTTAGGTACATCCCTAGCTGTTTTATCTACAGCTGGCTTGTTGAGAGCTGGGGCTTTACCCTTAGACTTGGACTGAACAGTCCTAGCAGGTTTAGTAAACCCTAATCCAGTTTTACCTTTATGATGAACAAATTCATCAATTAAGGGTAGAACAGACTTAGGTTTAGAAAACCTAGCAACAATGTCTCTTTCCGTTTGAAGACTAATCTCCAAACTCTTGATTTGATCATTCTTGAATGTTATAGTTACCATCTGAATAACAGTTATGTTCTTCAGTTTGGCTATTTCATTCAACTTTTGATCAATCAGTTTATCAAAATCAGATGCAGCCATTTTGAGACTTGCAATCTCCTTAGCCTGACTCTTGGCTATGGATTTGCTTTTCTTAAATGATTGCAACAGGACTCTATATTCATCAATCAATTGATGAACATCCCCTTCAGATTCAGATCCACTGGCATCACTTGATGCTGATGTAATTGAATCTGAACTAGTACTAGAAATTGAACTTAAAGAACAATTTTGTACCTTACTCGGTCCAGGCTGCTCCTGGATTTTGTCACCTTCAGTTAAGGTCATCAGTCCTTGGCACTGAGTGTCCTCTTGCTCATATATAGAGTTCATTATCTGGATGAACTCTTCTTCCTCTTCTTCAGCAAATAGTCCTATGTATGCTTCAGCTTCTGACTCAGTTTCTGATGAAGATATGTCTGACAGGCTTTTGTCCTTCTTGGCAACAAAGGACCTTTCCTTCTTGCCCTTGAATTGAGTCTTCTTCTTATCATTAGACTCTTTTCTTTTCTCTGGATAGTCTGCAATAACATGTCCTTGTTTGTTATAGCAATAGCATACAATTTTTGATAGAGTTGCTTTGCTTGACTTGGGCTTTCTCCTGTCTTTCTTTGATGACTTTTTGTTCTGATAATAGTCATCTTTACTCTGTGAAGTAGATGGCTTTGTCCTCCACTGTTTCTTCTTTAAGATCTTCTGAAAGTGTCTTGTGAAAGCTGCAAATTACTCATCACTTTCACTGCTCTCAGAATTTCTACTTGTTGTTTCATCTGACTCAGTCTCTGTCACTTTTGGAGGTGGAGATGGAGACTTACTTTTGTATTTCTTGGTGGCATCTATTTTGAATGCGACTGCTCTTTCTTTGTGCTCACATCTTGTAGTCTTCTCCTCCTCCTTCCTTACCATCAACTGCATTTCATAGGACAGCAGTTTTCCAAACAAAGTTGGAGGGGGAATATCTGCTAACTTGGCCATTTCCCTAATCGTACATATCTTGGTGTCCCAATCTTTTGTTAGGGACCTCAATAACTTATCATTTAGCTCATAATTACTGAAATCTCTTCCATAGGACATTAGCTCATTCTCAATCCTATAGAATTTCTTATAGCATTCTATTATGCTATCAGTCCTACCTTGCCTGAAACTTTCATATTCTTGGTTTAGCAAAGACTTTCTGTCTTGCCTCACTTCTTCAGAATCCTCCATATACACTATCAAGGTATCCCACATCTCCTTAGATGTCTTATAGTGTATTAAATTCTGAAAGGTAGCATCATCTATGACACTCACAATGATATTCTGAACCCTCTTATCCATTGTGGCTAGAATTATCTCATCTTTTGTCATTTCAGAGAAGTCCTTAGGTGTTCTCAGATTTGCATCCAGGACTGAAACCTTCATAGGCACATATGGCCCTTCTTTAACTGTGATATATATTCTAGGGTCAGAGGCTTCCATAAATAGTCTCACCCTTTCCTTCCAGATGCCAAAAATTTCATTTCTGCAAATGGGCAACTTCATGGATCCAAGTTCCTTATGATTCTCTTTTGAACCCATGTTTCTTGATTTTCTTGATTTCACTTAATCTGCCAACAGGATCTACTCAGACAGTTATGTCCCCTTTATGAGTAACCTCGCTCTGATACCGCTTGAAAGAAATTGTACCCAATCACCTAGAGGGGGTGAATAGGTGACTTAATCTTTTTAAAACTTTTTAGGCAGATTGCAGATTATATCACAGATTTATAACTAATTCTACACAGCTGTCAATCAACAATCACAGCAATCAATCAAGCACACAGTGGACACACAGATTTATAGTGGTTCCCCAAGGATTGGGTACATACACTTTTCCCCTTCGCCTATCTAGTAGTGTACTAGATTCGGCCAAACTCCTCCACTATCTCAGATCCTCAGATCTTACACTCAGAACCCCAAACAGGTTCCTACAGCTCAGGCCCAAGGCCCTACAACTCAGTCTTCTCCAAAGACCTACACTCAGCATCTTCACAAAGCCTACACTCAGCCACAACAGGCCTACACTCAGCCACAACAGGCCTACACTTAGAGATAAGAATCTCCTACACTCAGGCACACAGGCCCTACCACTCAGCCTTTATAATTACAGGCTTACAACTCATATCCCTAAGAATCCTACAAGAAATTTCAAATTCAAAGTGTATATACCTACAACTCTGAATAAAGAGATGATTTGATAGGTTCTTGATGAGTTCTTGGATGAACTCTGCTGAGAACAATCTCACTTGGCTTTCTTCAAAGCTTCTTGAATGTAGAACACAATAGGATTGATTCTCTGCAGCTGATCTTCAATCACTGCAACTTAAGATTCAGAACTAGGTCTGAACCCTTCTTCACAGCCTGGTTCCAACGGCTGTCTTCTTGGAAGGAGCTCTCTCTCTCCAACTTCTTAGATCTTCACTTGATTCTTCAATGAATAGCTAGATCTTGTGTGAATCACTTTGATGTGTTGATCATCTCTTTCTGTTGACAGTATAATCCTTTATATAGGCCTTCTTCAAGATGACCGGCTGATCCGGTTCCTAACAGCTTTCTGACATCTCTGACAGGTGCAGCAGACCGGCTGGAATGGCAGCTGTCATGTCATCCAGTCAATTCTTGAGATAACTATAACTGTCTGAAAGTGTCGAGACAATCTGTCTTTAAGTGTCGACACTTATAGACCAAGTGTCGACACAAGTTGACTAAGTGTCGATACTAGAATTCAAGGTGTCGACACAACTCCTTGTGTTGTAGAATTCACTTCTCGACACAGCTTCTTCATCATGTGTCGACACCGATATTGAGTGTCGACACAACTCCTTGTTCTTCAGTATTTTGTTGAATTCTTGTAAGTGTCGACACAACTCCTTTGTGTCGACACATCTTCATCTGTTGATACTTGCTGAGTATCGACACTTCTTCTTTGTGTCGACACATTCTTCTTCTGTTGAGACTTTTGCTGGGTGTCGACACATCTCCTTTGTGTCGACACTTGTACTTAGAATTTTGTTGAACTTTGCTAAGTGTCGACACATTCTTCATATGTTGAGTCTTCTGCTGAGTGTCGACACATTCTTTCTTGTGTCGACACTTTCTTCATGATGTCGAGTCTTCTGCTGTGTGTCGACACATTCCTCATGATGTCGACACTTATACTTAGACTCTGCTTACTTTTGCTGAGTGTCGACACAGCCTCCAAGTGTCGACACTTTCTGATATAGACATAGTTCCTTTGGGTGTCGACACTGCTTCTAAGTGTCGACACTTATTCACTGGACATTTCTTCATTGAGTGTCGACACAGCCTTCATGTGTCGACACTTTCTGTCTGGTGTCGACTCTGCATCCCTGGTGTCGACACAATTACTCCAAGTGTCGACACTGCTTGCCTGAGTGTCGACACAAGTCTTCTTAAGTGTCGACACTTTCCTTCTGGGTGTCAACACATGGACTTAGAAAATTTTTCATCTTTCCCTGCAAATACACAACTTTTAACATACCTGAGAATCCTCTTTACTAAAGTTAGGTGTGACTCTCTAGGGCTTACTTGGAACCTAGCACATATACATGTACCAAACATGATATCTGGTCTACTAGCTGTAAGATACAGTAAAGAGCCAATCATTGCTCTATATGTTGTCTGATCAACAGGTTTCCCATGTTCATCAGCATCCAATACAGTATTGGTAGGCATGGGTGTTTTCATACAAGATGCCTCAGACATACCAAATTTCTTAACCAATTCATTTGCATATTTGGTTTGAGAAATAAAGATGCCTTCAGCATGTTGCTTGACTTGCAATCCTAGGAAGAAGGATAGCTCACTCATGCTACTCATCTCAAATTTAGAATGCATTAGGTTGGAAAACCTTCTGCACAATTTGGAGTCAGTAGAACCAAAAATAATATCATCTACATAAATTTGTACTAGTAGGGTATGAGACTTATGGGTTCTAATGAAAAGAGTTTGGTCTACTCTACCCCTTATAAAACCATTTTCCAAGAGAAATCATGCTAGGGTCTCATACCATGCTCTGGGAGCTTGCTTGAGACCATATAATGCTTTGTTCAGTCTAAAAACATAATCAGGAAAAGTTGGAGAGATAAAACCTGGAGGTTGTCTGACATAAACTTCCTCTTTGATGTCTCCATTCAAGAAAGCACTTTTGACATCCATCTGATATACTTTGAAGCCTTTGTGAGCTGCATAAGCTAGAAATATTCTGATGGCTTCTAATCTTGCAACAGGTGCAAAAGTCTGGTCGTAGTCGATTCCTTCTTCTTGAGAGTATCCCTGAGCAACTAGCCTTGCCTTATTCCTTATTATTACTCCTTGATCATCCAGTTTGTTTCTGAATACCCATTTTGTTCCAACAATGGAGTGATCCTTAGGCTTTGGCACTAGTTCCCATACTTTGTTCCTCTCAAATTGATGCAACTCCTCTTGCATTGCAATGATCCAGTGTGGATCTTGCTCTGCATCTTGAATGGACTGAGGTTCAATTTGAGATAAGAAGCAGGTGTGCAACAGGTTTTGGTTAACCTGATTTCTGGTTTGCACACCAGCTGAGATTTCTCCAATTATTTGGGAAATTGGATGGTCTCTTGATGTTACTAAATCAACAGGGGGTGTTGATTGTTCACCAACCTGTGTTGTTGTTTCCTCTTGTGGTACAACAACTGGCTCTTCAAGTTGTTCTTCATTATATTGAGCATTTCCTTCATCTTCACTGCTTTCATCCTCTTGAGTAACCTGTAACCTGTTCAAGTCTTCAACTAGAGAGTGTTCCTGCAAAGGTTCTATGGTAGAAGAAATCTTCTCCTTGAAAGACATGTTAGTTTCATCAAAAGAAATGTGAACAGATTCCTCAATTTTGAAAGATGATTTATTATAGACCCTATAGGCCTTGCTGATCATGGAGTATCCCAGAAACACTCCTTCATCAGCTTTGGCTTGAAATTTTGCTAGATATTTCTTGTCATTATTGTGAATGTAGCAAATACAACCAAAGACTCTAAAATAGTCAACTTTAGGTTTCTTCCCTTTGAGTAATTCATAGGGAGTCTTTCCCTTTAGTTTATGTATCAGACTTCTGTTCAACACATAGTTGGAGGTGTTCACTGCCTCTGCCCAAAAGGATAGAGGTAGATGAGCATCTGACAACAATGTGGTGGCAGATTCAATAAGGGTTCTATTTTTCCTTTCAGCTACCCCATTTTGTTGAGGAGTTCTAGGAGCTGAGAAAGTATGTCTGATCCCTTCACTCTGACAGAACTCTTGCATAAGAAGAGAATCAAACTCTGTCCCATGATCACTTCTGATCAGGGCAATGTGAGTATTGAACTCAATCTGTATACATTTGAGAAACTCTGTCAGACACTTAAAGTTATCAGACTTCTTCCTTAGAAAGAACACCCAAGTGAATCTAGAGAAGTCATCTACAACTACTAAAGTGTAGGATTTCCCTCCTAGGCTTTGTACTGTGATGGGTCCAAAAAGATCCATGTGTAACAGATACAATATCCTAGGTGAATCACTCTTATTAAGTGACTTAAAACTGTTTTTAGTTTGCTTGCCTAATTGACAAGCCCTGCAGAGTCCTTCCTTCTTGTAGGGGCCAGAAGGTAGTCCTCTAACAAGGTTGTCCTTGGATAGCCTAGCAATAGTTCTAAGGTTTAGGTGTCCTAATCTCTTATGCCATAATACATTTGGTCTACAGACAGAGTTAAACAGGCAGATATCTACATCAGTTGAAAGAAAATCTACTAGATAGATGTTACCTTTCCTTTTACCTATCAACACTATTGTGTTGTCCTCTGACTTGATTTTGCATAAGGCTTTGCTGAAGGTCACCTGGTAGCCTTCATCACACAGCTGACTGATGCTAATTAGGTTGTGCTTCAGTCCTTCCACATAGGCTACCTTCTTGAAAGTTACTGAACCAATCTGGACTGCACCATATCCTTTAGTTCGTCCAAAGTTTGAATCACCAAAGATAACTTTGGGTCCAAGCTTGGCTCTGAAGGATGTGAGGCTGTCCTTGTTCCCTGTCATGTGCTTAGAGCACCCACTATCCAAGTACCATTGCTGGTTAGATGTTGGATAGGTCTTCACCTGCACATAAAACAGTTCATTTGTTTTTGACCCAGTTTACCTTGGGCCTAGGTTGATAGCCTTTAAATTCTGAAATGAAAGACATCCCAGGTTGACTCTTATATCCTTCAGGATGATATCTCCTTAGAGGTAAAATCCATTCAGTATAAGGGTTATAGATTTGGGATGAAGGACCCTTAGGATTCAATTTTGATTTGCCTTTGAAAAATTTTCCAGAGCTCTGACCTCTGTTCGACGATTTTGGAGCTGCGTTCGACGATCTTGGGTCAGATCGTCGATCTCCGTTCGACGTCGACTATAGCTGAGGTCAGGCACTTGAGATCGTCGACCTGCGTTCGACGACTTTGGCTGAGATTGTCGATCTACGTTCGACGATTTTGCCTGAGATCGTCGAGCTGCGTTCGGCGATCGTCGATCTCCATTCGGCGATCGTCGATCTCCGTTCGACGATTTCTGTTGGGACTTAATTTTCTGAGGCAGATCAGAATTTTTCCTGGCAACCTCCACAACTCCCTTTCCCTTGTCAGAAATGAATTTGATGGGAGTTGTTAGGACTATAGGTTGGCTGGATGAAGCACCCATGCCCAGTGTACTGTTGAATCTGGAGTTCACTGTGCTTGTGATGTCCATCAGCTTGATGCTTCTCCCATTAAGGGATTCTTCAAGCTTCTTGGCCTCAGAGAGCTCACTTTTCAGTGAAGCTATCTGTTCCCTACAGCACTCCAACTCCTGAGAGAGTTTGAGGTTTTCTGACTTTAAAGTATTGTGTTCAGATAATTGATTTCTGAGAGAGATAATCTCTTTCTCAGACTTTAGCAGGTCTAAACACAGTGCTTTAAATTCAGATTTAAAATCTTCTGAACTAAAATCAAAAGAGCTAATTACCTGATCTTCTTCAGGTTGAGTCTCTGAGTCTGACTCTGACTCCTCTTCCTCTGAATTATGATGTGAGGCATTGATTGCCATCATGCAGAACTCTTTTTCTTCTGCATCATCCTCATCATCACTGGAGCTGGATGAGGCTTCTGACTCTTCTTCTGTCTCACTCCAGGATTCAGCAACAAACCCTTTTCTTGTATGCTTGTTTTTGCTTGAATAAGGTTTGCCATTGCCATTCCTTTTGGAGTCTTTCTCCTTTCTTCTTTCTTTTCTGTCCCTTCTGTCCTTGTTCTTGTTCTCTGGACAGTCAGGAACTATATGCCCTGGTTTCCTGCAACCAAAGCAAATAATGTCTTTATTATTACTAATGGACTTGTCATACCTTGGCTTGTCCTGCTCCTTGTATGATCTTCTTCTGAAGTCCTTTCTGGCCATCTTGTAGAATCTTTTGGCCAGCAGACTCAGTAGTTCATCATTGCCTGTAGCTTTATCTTCAGGCAGATCCTTAGTTGCCTTGAATGCTATGGTCTTCTCTTTTCTTGTGGCTGGTGAGGCAGCCTTCTGTTCTTCCTCTCTATTTTTGATGAGTAGCTCATAAGATTTGAGCTTATCCAATAGAGCTTCAGTGGTGATCTCATTTAGACTTCTGGCATCCTTAATTGGCTAGATTCTTGAATCCCAAGTGCTGGGAAAGCACATTAGGATCTTGTCATTAAGTTCAGTTAGAGAGATCTCTTTGTCTAATGTCCTGAGTTCACTGACAATTAAACTTAGTCTGTTGTACATGTCTCCCACTGACTCAGTTTCTCCCTTCTTGAAATTCTCATATTGAGAAATGAGATGGGATCTTCTATCCTTTCTCTCATCAGCTGAGCCTGAGACTATTTCTGAGAGCTTGTCCAGAATTTCTTTTGCTGAATTACATTCAGCTACCTTTTGAAATATGTCATCTGACATTGTCTGGGCTAGGATATTCATAGCCTTAGCATCAGCTACTTTCCATTTCTTGATATCAGCATCTGTTCCTGATGGAGGTGGAACAGCATTTGTACTGGAATTCTCTGGGGGTCTTGGATATACTGTCAAAATAGAATTAAAAATATCTTCGTCAATAGAATTCATGTAAAGTCTAATCCTTGCCTTCCAAAGTGCAAACTTGGATAGATTGCACACTGGAGGTCTGGTGCTTGCATAATCTTTGTTTTGGGCCATGATTTGTGAAAACAAAATCTAATAATGAAATACAAAGGACAGCAGATCTAGTTTGGGATTTTTGGGTTCAGGTGTTAGCCTGTACAACCAATTAGGTATGGTATGTTTAACCAACCTTGCTCTGATACCAATTGAAAGTGCAGCTAGATCTGATATACTCTAGAGGGGGTGAATAGAGTATATGGTGCTTTGAAACTTTTTACAACAATTGTTGTAATATGTGTGAGCAGGGAAGCAATACTAAATCTAATCACAGCACTAAGTTAAACAAAAACTAAGCACAGAGAGATCAAGGCCAGAAACAAAAATGAAAACAATCAAAACCAGAAGACACAAGGAAATATAGTGGTTCCCCAAACTTGGGTACATCCACTCTTCTACCACCCTAGGTAGGAATCCACTGCAGGATGAGTTGATCAGGTGTCCTGGTCACCAATGAGCTTTTGATAAGGTGCTCAAAAACCAAACCAGATTTTTTGATCAGGTGTCTTGCCACCAATGAGCTTTTGACAAGGTGCTCAAAAACCAAGCTCAAACTTTTGAAGGGAGTTTGAGAAACCCTTTACAGAGTGGGGGTGAGAGAGTGATGGAAGTCTTCTCTTTCTCAAACAACTGAGAAGACTATGTGGATTGATGTCAAAGCTCCCCCTGAATCCTTGAAATCTTCAGGAAGAAAAGCTTTACTGAGGGTGATAGGCCTTCAAAGGTTGAACTTCAGCAATAGATGATTTCAGCAATAGCTGAAATGTGGAGTGTCTGGAGTCTGAAATATGTTGGCCTTGAACACTTTAAAAACTACAGAGATCTGAAGATTTGAGAAAGCTTGATCTCCTTGGATGAGTGTTCTTCAGAATTCTTTGTGACAGAAGATTTTTTTTGAATGTGTCTCTGTAATCTGTATTGGGTGTGCTCTTCTTATTGTTCTTAGAGATTCAAAAAACATTCTGTCTTTTATTCTCTGGTCCAGAATAGAATATCATTCTCTGTCAAGTATAGCCGTTGGCCTGCATTAATTACATCCTTAATTGCATAATCTCTTTTGGAGGAAAGTCCACAGAATTATTCCTTGAAAAATCCCTTGAAACTTGGTCCAGAAATAAATGAAAACGGCTAGCAAATCTCTGAATTAATTGCAGAATAACTCCTAACTGATTTGAATTTGAATTAAGAAATATCCTGGAAGTTATCTGAAATCGTCGAACTGAGCTCTGCTATCGTCGATCTGAGCTCAAAGATCGTCGAACTGAGCTCAGAGATAAAGATCCAAAGCATAGTCAAAATCGTCGACCTGAGCTCACCGATCGTCGAATGGAGTTCGACGACATAATGAAGTTGAGCTCAGCGATCGTCGAATGGAGTTCGACGATCTGTCGAAGTTGAGCTAGACGATCGTCGATCTGAGTTCGACGAATCGTCGTGCTGAGCTCGACGATATGACTTAGTCTCCAGACTGAGAATCCTGGTCTTCAGGGCAGCTTCCAAACCTACACTTCTAACCCTTAGACTCAATTCTAATTGACCTATTAAGCTATACAGGAGGTCAAGCAAAGGTTCCTAGAGACATAGTGATCCTGACCCAAATTAGTAATAGGGTGTTCCAACACTGAGTTTTCTCATGACAAAAGGAGCAAGACACAGAGATCATTTTTATATTGTTTATTCAACATCAACAAATCCACTTTTCTGTAAGACTTTCTAGATTTGAGTTGTAAGCCTATTTATAAAGGCTGAGTGTAGGAACTTGTATAGATCTGAGTGGTATGATTTTATTAAGAATCTGAGTGTAGGGTTTTGGCCTGAGTTGTAGGGCACTTGTGCCTGAGTGGTAGGATCCTTTGAATCTGAGGTAGGGCTATCCTCCAAGCCTGAGTAGTAGAGCCTTTGGACTGAGGTAGGTGATATCTTGATCATTGAGTTGTAGGGCTTTATGCCTGAGTTGTTGGTCTTGGAGGATACAGAGTGGTCCTGCGGGATCGTGTTGTAAGCTCTTAGGAGTCGAGTTTTGGAGAAGGGGCCTTGTCTAACAAACTGTTAAAAAGGTGAGGGACAGTGGACGTACCCATAATCTGTGGAACCACTATAAATATTGTGTGTTGTGTGTGATATTCTTGAAAGAAAAACTAATCTAACCACATCGGACCCTAAAACACACAAAGTCAAAGAAAATTTTAAAAAGACCTAAAACTTATTCACGCCCCTCTAGGTGTTTAGCTACTCTTGCAAATAAAGACTTTCAGTTGAGACCACTCGACGCTTCATCGAATCAAGTGTTGATTTGTTGAGTGCTGGCATTGAGTGTGTTGAGACCACAAGATTCTTTGTCGAGTCAAGTGTTGATTCATCGAGTGTTGGCGTTGAGTGCGTTGAGTCCACTCAATGCTTCATCGAGTCAAGTGTTGATTCATCGAGTGCTGGCATTGAGTGCGTTGAGACCACTCGATGCTTTGTCGAGTCAAGTGTTGATTCGTCGAGTGTTGGCGTTGAGTGTGTTTTGACCACTCGACTCTTCGTTGAGTCAATTGTTGATTCGTCGAGTGCTGGCGTTGAGTGCATTAAGTCAACTCGACGCTTCGTCGAGTCAAGTGTTGATTTGTCGAGATAAATTCCATGTGTTACGAGTCTGCTGATAGCGACGACTTTCTGCTATTTATTCCTTTGGGAATAAATAGAAGATGCCTTAGGGTTTTATTGGTGAGCCTAGTGTGACAGTAACCCGATAGGAAAAGGTCGACGGAAATTGTTTCTGAAAGTCCCGATCCTGACGTCGTTGCTCAGCCCGTTTCTGGTGCCCGTCGCTACCACCACTTCTACAGCAGTTCTAGCAGTCTGTGAAGGCGCATAGTGTTTTCCTCCAACTTAGACCTGGTGTGACAAGAGTCTAAGGGTTCTCCCGTTCGTTTGGATCACCTATAGAAGCGTGGACACAATTCTGCGCTCGGAAATCTAGCCGTTAGTGTTCGTCGGATTTCTTGGAGCATCTCGGTGAGTAGTGACTCAATCCCGCAAAGGTAAATTTTATTTACAGCAACTTTATTTCTTGATCAATTTTCATAGCAAGATCTATTTCTTTTGGCATTTTCTTGTTTCCTTATTTCGTTGTGCACAAGTGTTGTGGCATATAGAAAAACCCAACAGGAATTTGAGCGGGCACGATCTGCATTGAATTTGAGTGTTACGGCTGTATCACACCCATGATAGGGGGGAGTGACATCTAGAAACTGCTTCTGGCGAGAAATCTTGGAGGGACAACGTGTAATGGCTTATCTGTGGGAAGTACACGAGTGTGACCATGAACATCACGGGCGTGACTAGGCGTGATCATGAAGTTCACAAGATTAATTAGGCGTGATTAGGGGTGTGACCTTTGGAACTTTCTTGGGATCAGCTGGGGGCGTGATCAGGATGTCATGCCCATAGGTCATGGGCGTGACCTAGGGCGTGAGCTTTAAATGACGTGTAAAGGAGCCTTTTGGATCGGCGGAAGGTCCCTGAGCATGACACTATGCCACGCCCTAAGTACGCACCTGTGACCGGGGACGTGACTTTTAGATTTTTGCCAAAATATTCTCCTTTAGCTCCTGATCCTGCCTGTTAGCTCCATTTGTCTATATGCAGCCCAGTTTTCCCTGAACACATAAAAGAAAGTAAATTAGACAAAAATAAGATAAAAACTATAAAAGTTAATTATTTAATAATACAATATTATACTAAAATGTAGGTAAATAAAGCTTTATCACCCACCTCTCCAAAGATTTTCCTACGTGCACGACGTTTCGCAAGTCCTCAGTAAATCTCCTACGCGCACTGTTTCATCGTGTTGCGTCTGGGCGACGTCCGAGAGCATCCACCACCAACAAAGAGAGTCAGATATTGAGCTTTTCGAGTGGCGGTCTATCCCCCTCCGAGTGCACCTGTGTTTTCTCTCATCCCGGAGCTTTAATGAGCAGCGTCCTATCTCCCTCAATTTCTCGGAAACCTTGTAAACTATAACTAATAGTGAAGTTTCACAAGCACCGAACCAGTCATGTGATTTTTTTACCCAATTTAGGGTTTTTTCACGTTAAAAGTCATCTTGTGCATTTCTCTACTTTGTGATTGTTTGCTCGCTCGACCGCTCCACATGCTAAGGAATCATAATTTAATTTGGTCTATTAGGAGACTTGAGTTGCCAGCAATAGTTTGGCGTCGTCTGTGGGAAACGATTTCCTTGAAGTTCAAAGAAGACTTAAAAGACAGTATCCCCCGCACCGCGATACTCGTGACTAACATCAATGACAAGAAGTAGCACTCACACTACCCAGGAATCCGCCCGGTGGGAATCAAAAATGTCGGTCCTTCCCACTCTCTTATCAACGCACCGCAATAGGAAGAGACTACTACCGACAGATAACGCGCTCGCTAGACAAGTCACCTGCAGAGAGGAATAGGAAGCTGAAATACTTTGCTCCTCAAAAATTTGGGGGCAGCACATGCTCCCGTTGTTCCACCCGCACTAGTCAATTAGCCTGTTCCACCTCCCATTCCCACCACAAAGAATTGTCGTGAAGAAAACTCAAAGGAATACTCGGAAGTAGCTAGCATGTCACACCCCGCCCATTTGGCTAGAGTCATCGAAGTCGTTCTGCAACAACAGCGCTAGTAGACGGGTGCCCTTGAGAATCTTGCAGGAAGACCAATTAAAGAAGAGATTAGAGAATTGAGGGTCGAGGAGTATGGTTAAATCAGTCGGCGTGCTGCGTACTTACATCATCCCGTTCGGACTAGATCCCCACTTGCACCCAAAGTTTTTGCGCATCTCGTCCTAGTTGGATTCAAAATGTCAAACATTGAGACCTATGACGGGACTGAAAATCTTCTAAAACACGTAAACCACTTCACCGCTATTCTACAAATTTATAATGCTCCCGACCAGCAACTTTGTTAAGTGTTCCCAGCCACGCTAAAAGTCCATGCCAGGAAGTGGTTCTACTCCCTTTAGCAAGAAACAATCTGAAGCTTCGCAGAATTGACTCAATAATTCCTAGACCAATTTGTGGCTAACTGGAGGATTCTAAAGGACACTTCTTATCTTTCGGGTATCCTTTAGAATGAAGGAGAAACTCTTAAGGAATTCTTTGGTCAGTTTATAATAGAGGTGAGACAGATTCCTGGGGTAGATCCCAAACTTTTTCGGAGAGTCTTCTTAGGGGGACTCCATCCTAGTGGATTTTATTCATCCTTGATGAGGGAAACAGCCCCCAGCTATCCTGACTTGGTGCACAGATATAGGCACAAATTGCGGCAGATGAAGCCATTCAATCACATTGTTGACAGTTTGAGGGGAGCGAAGAGAAAGGGAGAAGAACCAGACCTGTGGCGATAAGATGAGCGTCTGAGCAACACGCGACCATAAGAACATCGTGGGGGCTACCGTTCCAGAACATATTTGGATTATACACCACTCGACACTTCATGTGTGAACGTGTTATATGTAATCCGCGATGATCCAGCATTACGAAGGCCCGGGGAAAACCCGGAGGGTAGATGGGATCAAACAAAGTACTATGAATTCTATAGGGGAACCGAGCACTCCACCGAATAATGTGTAAATTTAAAGGATAAAATTGAGTGTCACATCCACCAAGGAATCCTCAGAAGATTCCTCCATGATCATACTCGTAACCACCAAGTACCACCAAGAAGAGAGCAGCAGCCCACTCAGCAGGAAGTGCAGGGAGGTAGACAAGTAGTCAGAGTAGCGAAAATTATCTTTTGTACCCCTTAGCCACTGTCAAATCCATTGTTCATCCCCTGGGGAATAGTCAGAAATCCTGATTGACAAAAACGGTAAGTTTAGGAAACAATGACCTAAAAGGATTGCTAACGCAACACCCGGACTCACTTGTCATCAACACTGAGATCGGGGATCCCAGTTCTCGTGTTAAGTGGATACTGGTCGACAATGGCAACTCAGTAAACGTCAAATTGATACCCGATCTTCGTGGTATGAAAATCTCAACAGATAATCTCCAACCAACATTCGGGTCTATCTATGGATTTGATGGCGGGCCCATCCAAGTCAAAGGAATTATCGAGCTCTCAGTCACCTTGAGAGAGCTCCCAAAGTAGGCTACTCACAACATCCAGTTTGTGGTAGTAGAATAAGAGACGCCTTACAATGCGATCTTCAGACGACCACTTCAAACAAATTTCAAGGCAACTCCGTCCATTCTACATCTAGCGATGAAGATCTTCACCCCCGCAGGAATCGAAATCGTGTGTGGAAACTAGGAAGTCGCTCGCAAATGCTACCTACAGAAGATGCAACCTGGACGAGGAGCAGCTATACTCCCTAGGGAATCCATGACCTAAGAAACACACGAAGAAAAGTTAGGAATCGGATAGGAATGCCCCACTATATTCCGGCTTACTAATCCCTACATCTACTTGCTTTGCTTTACCTTTCACAAACAATGAAGCTACTATGAAGTCGCAAACATGTTATTGTGTGCGTACTCTAGATTTTCTATTAATGCAATTTATTTGTGTGCTCCTAACCTTGTTGTCATAGGAATGTTCAAAGCTCATCCATCCAACTGTACGCCATTAACCATACAATAATCTGTATTGCCTTGAATCGAAGGTTCGCCCTTCTCCCTCGCAATATGGGCACGCAGTCAGGGCCTATCCCCAGTGACCTTTCACTACCCTCGATCAAAGGTTCGCCCTTCTCCCCCGCGGTAGATCACGGTGATGTCAGGGCAAGACCCCCTTGCATGCTCCAAACGGCTAGTAGGGCCTACTCCTCGCGGTCTCTAGGGCCTTGCCCTAGTGACCTCTCACTGCCCCGAATTGAAGGTTAGATCTTCTCCCCCGCAGTAGGTCACGATACCGTTAGGTCCTGCCCCCATTGTCGTTGCCCAGGATTGAAGATTGGTCCTTCACCACCACAATCAGCGACACCGCCTAGTTCGAATATCTTAATCTCTACTTAGCTAGAAGTGCACGTCCTTCTCCTTGATAGTAGATTGAGACATCATCGGGTCTCGTCCTTCAACCGTCAACCGATAAGCGACATCCCCCAGCTTGATGCTCTAACCTCTTAGTACATAGCTAGTAGGGCTCGTACTTGCCTTGATAGGAGATTATGACATCGCCTAGGTCTCATCCTTCAATTTCAAATATCCAAGCTAGGGGATCATGATCACGCTCAAAGCGATGATATCAATACTACACAAGCTCGGTAAACATCAAAATAAGGATCAACACTAAAAAACTTTCAAACAAAGGTACGATACAAAGAAGTGATCAAAGTGCGACGAGCAAGGACTGCTACAAAGTAAAAGAATATAAATGTACAAGCCTACCACAAAATGGTAGAGGTAGACAATTACAAACAAAGTACATAAACAAAGATACAAAGACAAGACCTCTACTCACCAGCTACATTAACGTCAGAATCGAAGCGCGAGTCATTGTCCATAGAAAGGTCGTCAAATCCAAGACAAGACACATCACACTAAAGTTTGTTGGCCACCATCCTCAAGCTTTTCCTTCCAAATCCTTCAAGGCTTATGGTATACCACTTTCCCTCACTTGCTCGTAACTTATTAGAATAATTTTTTTTCTTAAATTTATTTGATGCTAAATTTTAGAGCTTGCCATTATTACTTAACCTATTTGTCGTCAATTAAAGTAAAGTTGTTAGTCTCGCTTTTGATTTCCATAAAGTACATGTCGATTGTTTATTACGTCATAGTAAGTCAATGTTCGATTGTTATATTCTTGCCCGTGTTTGGAACAATAGGTTGTTTAATGCATGGCTTTGCTCGTGAAAGCCCCGCTTGCATCGTGAACATTTAAAAGATCACAATTTTAAATATTTAAAACCAATTCCTCAATGTTGGTATGCATCAGCGTCGGCCTAGAGCGTCCTTGATAGTGGCCCCCTGAGAATGGCAATGTATGCTGAGATGGCATGCATACTGGACGTCATAGGTAACTCGTGTTGGGGGCTTCCTAAAGTTGATGGGAGGACGATGCTCCCCGAGATAGAGATTGTTGGATGGTCTGCGATGTGCGATCCGCTTATTCCTGGCTGGACGTTCCCGCATGAGATTCAGAGTTGGAGCAAAGTCGATAGGAATAGAACACTGGAGGTTACATCTTTGTCGATTAATATCCCTCCAACTTCCACGGGGGGATTTCTGATGATTGCATTGATGTGTTGATGGTTGTGAGAAGATCCATGCACTACCAGAGGCGTTGGCTTGGTTGTCGCCAGTTGAGATCCGGCAGCAGCTTCTGCGTGTACTGACCCCCGGAGGACCAAGCTGGGGATGCTTGTCCTGGAGCTTTCTTCCGCCAAAATTTTTCTAGAAGGTTGGGATGTAGAAGATGCTTGAACTCCTCTCTTCAGCGCATACACCTATTTGTGTCGTGCCCTTGGCTTTGATGGTAGTGGCAGAATTTGGTCTGATCTCCCCTGCTTGGGGGAGGGGGAGCATCTTAAGCCTTCAGAGTAAAGGATGGTTGCAGATGGCTAGCATAACTGCCACCCAAGAGGGACTGGGGGTGAAGTGTTGAACCTATCACTTCCCACCCCCACCCACCACCCCCAACATTCTAGCGGGTGTCATTGCTAGTCTAGCTAGTATCATTGTGATTTCACCGTCTTTCCTTGGTCCCGAGATCAGTTCTCGCTGCTTCTTCCTTTCCTAACTGCCCATCTCCCGCTGCTAACCTACTTCTTGGTGGGCGACGCTCTCGTTGCCATGTTCACCTTTAGCTAGCTAGCTTTCGGTGATGCGCTTGGCACAAACAATTCCTCTAAGCTAGTTGCGACTGGAAGGCGGTGATATTTGATCGGAGTTTGCTAGAACCGCTTCATGGGTTTGAAAAGCTCCTAATTCCATCACCAAGGCAAGCGCCTGAGCCTAGTGATCCTCCATCTGATGCATTCATTCTTCCATTGATTATGTTTGCGCATCAATTACTTCCTCAAGGTATGGCATGTTGCTAGAGGGCGAGTCGCTGGAGGCTTGGATGTTAGGCTCCTCGAAGTGATGTAACTTGCATTGTGCGCGCCTCCTTTCAACATTATTGCCCGTCGGTGGAGCCTGTGTCGAGCAAGAACGATCCTTAGAGAGGTGTTAGAGAGTTGAGAACACTTTCCCATAGACGGCATCAAATTATTATGAGTCACCAAGTTTTCTCCGGTCCAAAGAATCGGACCCCCATAGTTTGAGAGCGAGTTGAGTGCACAAACATTCAAAAGAAAACCAAGCAACAAGGACACGAGGCATTTTAGCATGGAAAACTCGGAAAGGGTGAAACACTACAGGATGGGAGCTGTGCAGGCCAAATTCAACTAGTTCTTTGAGATTACAGGAGTTTGAGCTTACAGGAGGGTGACAGGACACCTCTCTATTTATAAGCCTTAAAGGCAAATAAAGGAGGAAAAGAGACTAAGTACCCAGAGGGACCACAAGAGCATTCTTCAGTTTCTTTGTCGGTGCTTCCAGGAGCGTCCACTATTCATGAGTGTGAGCATGTTTGAGAGCAAGTGGAGCGGATTCAACGCGAAGGAGCGAGCAAAGTGTTAAGACCTCGCCAGAAAAACTCAAATCTCCTTCTTGTCTCTTGGATTGCTTGTCTACAAATGAAGGCCAGGGAGACCTTTTTACAGCTTTTCTGAAGGAACGTGCTGATAATTATGTCTAACAGATTCTTGGGTTGACAAATGATGTTGTTCGATTCCGGTCACCTGGATCACCATTTTATTGGAAATGATGAACATGCCCCAAGGCGGCCCAAGTAGCCCAGGCAAGTTGCCCGGCACGGCGGAGGCGGATGGTGGAGGCTGCCGCGAGGGGCTTGTAACACCCCCATCCGTCACATGGCATATAACAGAAGGTCCAGCTGGAACCCGACGCCATATACCACAGACAGTCGGAAGGGTTACCAAATGAATATTCAAACCATCCAATTAAGACTACTCGTCCTACACAAAGCAATCTAGCGGAAGTTTTTAAAGTTGAAAGAACCCAAACTTAAAACCAACAAATATGAATGTCCACAGCTACAACTACAGGAATGAAACCTCAAATACACTGAAACGGGTACATGGCCTTATGGCCTTACAAATGTTCACTTAATATAACATGTCTTACATATATCGGCTCGCAGGCCGGCCACACATGATAAATGTAAAAACAACTATTCTACGGCCTTCTAGGGCCAGCACAGCAACATGGGCTCCAGCCCGCTATTTGGCGCTCGGCTCCGCAGCACCTGCAAGCACATACCACCGCACGGTGGCAAACAAGGAAACGGTCAGCTAAAAGCCGACCAAATTATAACGACCCCGCCCCTTACTCGGGACGGCGGTGCTCTTTCCCTTCATAGCATTAGTCCAATAAAATAATACAGCGCAATTATATTTCACCACAGGTGTAGGCTCGCACGGCCAAACACCCCGTGCACTCAGGGCACATTCATGGTGAACCCTGACCAATCAGTGCATTCACCACCACCCCCAGGATGGCAACAACATGTGAGCATTTAGCCTATCTGACCACCGTCTAAGGCTCCGACTATGCCTACGGCCAGTGCCCGTTTTCGAATTTCTCGCACCGTACCACATAGCCTAGGTCCAATTCCACTTGCTCGTTGCTCATGCCGCATATACAATTTAAGTCCTACGCGCGGGCCAAGCTTCTCTCGGATCCCAAAATTTTCCAAAACAATCTCATAACTCAGTTATGATCAAGGCCGGTTCCCAGACTGCCAAGTTAGTAGAACACGTTTCCGCTCAATTTTCCGGGTGCGCCTTGAAGCTAACCTCCAAGGATCCCTGCTGCAATCTACCGCGTAGAAACCCGAAAAACCCAAAGCACGGAGTCTTCTCCGGCAAATCATAGCAAATGCAACATCACCGATCCAGACGGTACACGTCCGGGTAGGCTTCACACACAATGTCTATGCCCGTACTTACGATTCCGGACTCTATATGCAACACAAGGGGGACTATTCACATCAACCCCAAGGAACACCACGCACTCGCCGCACACTCGCGGGAGCGGGATTCCCTATACAGAAAGAAAGAGCTTCAAACGCTCAAGTTGAGAATCGTTACCCTTGTAGTCCGTTTTGGCGCCATGAAAAAACTATGCGGACAGAGCTCTTCTCAACGACCTTCCCTCCACAGATCCTCTCTCAGACTTCGAAACGGTGCTCTAGTGCTCCGCCGGCAGCCGGAAACCTCCTTCTTCTTCCTCTTCTCTCTCACCTTGGAAGGAGAAAGCTTTGGAGAGAAAATGAGGGATTAACCTCCTATTCCCGGCCTTAACAGAGCAGGATCTTATCGGGGACGTCGGATCTTAATTAAAGAAAACGAACGGCTCAGATCTGCACAAAATTCTCCAGACCTGGGCCGAACACGGCTTGGCACACGGCCGTGTCCCAGGCCGTGTGCCTCGATCCAGGCACGATCGTCGAACTGAGAGACGCACACGGGCCAAGACACGCCCGTGTCTCACCTGACACGCCCGTGTCTGGTTCCTCGACACGCCCGTGTTCGGGGGCGTGTCACGCATAACCGCCACGGCAACGGACACGACCCAACTGCACACGGGTAGGGACATGGGTTGGCACACGCCCGTGTCGGATGACACGCCCGTGTCATCCGGCCGTGTTCCTGGCTGTGTCCTTCTCGGGAAGAAAACAACCACAAAAATGCCAGCCAGACACGACCTTGGACACGCCCGTGTCCTAGGCCGTGTACACCTATACAGGCACCAAAAACCCTTTTTCGCGACCGACTCGCACGCAATTTTCGGGGCGTTACAAATCTCCCCCACTTAAGGAATTTCGTCCCGAAATTAAACAAAGGTACACAAAATCTAAATGATACCTGAGTGGAATAACTCGGGGTATTCCTCCAACATAGCTTGCTCTCGCTCCCAAGAAAGCTCCTCACGTCCGCAATTATCCCAACGGACTTTAACCATTCGGACCTCCTTGTTGCGGAGTCGTTTGACTGCAACATCTTCAATTCGTACTGGCTTGACCCTTGTTGTTAACTCATAATCAACCGGTACCTGATTGTCCGCAACGATCTGCGAATGCTCTTGCACTGCCTTACGCAACACTGATACGTGGAACACGTCATGCAGCCCTCTCAACTCTGTCGATAGCTTCAGTCTATACGCCGCCTCGTCAACACGCTCCAGGATTTCAAATGGTCCAAGGTATCTCGAACTCAGCTTCTTCAAGCGTCGAACCCGCGATACACCCTTGAACGGCTTGATTTTTAGGTACACCATGTCGTCGATAATGAACTCCACATTCCTATGTTTAGCGTTGTAATACTTTGACTGTCTATCCTGAGCGATCTTCAACCTTTCCTGAATTGTCTGTATCATTGAAGTGGCATCTTCTACCGCTTGTCGTTTATACAACTTCGATTCGCCTGCCTCCAACCAAGACAACGGCGTATGACACTTCCTCCCGTACAAGGCTTCGAAAGGCGCCATTCCAATGCTTGCCTGAAAGCTGTTGTTGTACGCAAACTCCACCATGTACAAGTGATCTTCCCACTGCTTGCCAAAATCTAGGACGCACATGCGAAGCATGTCCTCCATAGTCCTGTTGACTCTCTCGGTTTGGTCATCCGTCTGCGGGTGAAAGGCTGTGCTGAACTTTAGCTTAGTACCCAACAGACCATGCACCAACCTCCAGTCATTCGACGTGAAGCGTCCATCTCGATCACTAACAATACTGCGGGGCACACCATGCAATCATACAATATTATCCACGTAGAGTTTGGCTAACTTTTCCACTGGATCTTCCTTCCTGAATGGGATAAAGTGCGACACCTTTGTCAACCTATCTACGACCACCCAAATGGCGTCGTTTCCCTTCTGCGACTTCGGCAAACCGTGCACAAAATCCATAGATATGTCGTCAAACTTCCATTCTAGGATAGGAGAGGATTTAAAGAAACCTTCGGGCTTCTGGCATTCCGCTTTCACCAATGCACAAGTACGACACTTGGCCACATAAAGTGCCACATCCTTCTTCAAACTCGGCCACAAGAATAATTTCTTCATGTCTCTATACATTTTCGTGCTTCCCGGGTGGATTGAGTACTTGGTATGATGAGCCTCATACATCAATTCCTCCCGAAGATTATCCGCACTAGGAACGCATAGACGACCGTCCTTCCTTAGCAACCCATCCTCAACAGCAAACTGGGAATTTGGCTCATCCAAAGATTCTTCCAAGATCTGCTTCATGCTGCTATCCAGAACCAAAGCCCGCCGAACTCTATCCGCTAGGTCACACTGCACCTCTGTCCAAAATAGTTTCGCCTCGGCACTAGACTGCTTGTCGACACAAGATATATCCAATGCCTCCAACTCTTGGACCAATCTATCATCATGTACCGATAACCAGTTGGCTTGTACGGGAATCTTACGACTCAACGCATCTGCCACTGCATTTCCCTTCCCAGGCACAGTGTATCTTGAAGGTGTAGTCCCCTAAGAACTCCATCCACCTCCGTTGCCTCATGTTCAGATCCTTTTGGTCCAACAGGTACTTCAAACTTTTATGATCGGTGTAAATATCGACCTTCACACCGTACAGATAGTGCCTCCAAAGCTTTAGAGCAAATATCACGGCCGCTAACTCTAAGTCGTGGACCGGATAATTCCTCTCGTGAACCTTCAGTTGTCGTGAACCATAAGCTATCACTCTCCCATGCTGTAGCAGAACACAGCCCAAACCACTGCCCGAAGCATCACTATAGATCTCGAACCCTTCGGTTCCACTTGGCGAACATAAAATAGGCGTCGTGGTTAACTGCCTCTTCAACTCTTCAAAAGCTTGTTCGCACTCCGGAGACCACACAAACTTCTGATCCTTTCTTGTCAACGTCGTGAGTGGTAGTGCTATCCGCGAGAAGTTCTCTACAAAGCGCCTGTAGTAGCCAGCAACCCCCAGAAAACACCGGACCTCTGCCACCGTAGTCAAAGTAGACCACTCCCGTATCGCCACTATCTTCGCCGGATCCACAACTATTCCTTCTCCACTGACAACATGACCAAGGAACGCTATCGAGGATAACCAGAATTCACACTTGGAGAACTTTGCATACAACTGACTTTTCCTCAATGTCTCCAACACCATGTGTAAATGCTTGTAGTGATCCTCCTCGCACCGCGAATACACCATGATATCATCGATAAATACTATCACGAAATGATCCAGGTATTCTCTGAACGTCCTATTCATCAGATCCATAAACACGGATGGCGCATTCGTTAACCCAAATGGCATGACCGTGAACTCGTAATGCCCAAACCGCGTACTGAATGTTGTCTTTGGGATGTCGCTCTCCCTTATCCTCAACTGATAGTAACCGGACTTCAAATCTAACTTTGAATATACTGTTGATTCAACCAACTGATCAAACAGATCATCAATCCTCGGGATTGGATATTTGTTCTTCTCCGTAAGTTTGTTCAATTCCCGATAATCGATACAAAGCCGCAAGCTCCCATCTTTCTTCTTGACAAAGAGAACTGGTGCGCTCCAAGGCGACGAACTTGTACGCACATAACCTTGCTCTAGCAACTCTTGCAGTTGCACCTTCAACTCTGTCATTTCTCTTGGAGCTATCCGATAGGGGGAGCGTGACACCGGTTTGGCACCCGGTACCAACTCTATAGTAAAGTCTATCTTCCGCTGAGAAGGGGCTCCTGGGAGATCATCTGGAAACACATCAGGATACTCGGACACAACTGGGATGCTGTCCAAACTAGGCTTAGGCGTCGAAGTCTGCACTAGAGTGACATACAGTTCTGCCCCAGACCGAACTGCCTAGAACATCTGAAGGGCTGACATCAGAACTTTCTCTGACCCCTTCATGCCCGCAAAAGTAGTCTCCCGATCAGTGTCCAGACCCAACTTGACTTCTTTACGGTTGCAATCAATGCATTCACTCTGCTCCGAGAGCCAATCCATACCGAAGATTACGTCGAACTCCACTAATGGTAGAATCAACGCCCGCAAATCAAACTCCCGGTCTCCAATCTGAATCTTCACAACGCAAATCCTATCCGCACGCATTGAGCACCCATTAGGCAACAGCACATCCAACTTGTTTTCTGCCATCGAGAACGGAACTCCGATGCACGATATGAATTTTTCGGACAAGAAGGAGTGTGATGCTCCCGTATCAAAAAGGGCTCTCGTCGGAAACCCAAAGATTAACACAAAGCCTAGCACTAACAAACGTAAGCTAACAAATACGAAGGTAACAACTATAAAAGTTAAACCACTGTAATTTAACTCATACCTGTCACCATGTCCGTTTGCTTTATGTACTCTTGCAGACCAAGGTTGTAGACTCTAGGCTGGGCTGGAGCATGATGGGACGCGGTTGACTCCACCGCCTTCCCTTTCTCCTCATAAGTCGCTCCAGGTCTCCTCTCGGACTTTGAACGTCCGCTCCAACACTCCCGAGCAAAATGCCCCGTCTTCCCGGAGTTGTAGCAAGCTCCGGGGACTCGACTTGTAGTTTCCCCCGATGCATCAGCCGAAGGGGCTGAGTTCGAAGTCCTCCGCTTCTTGTTCCACCTGCGGAAACTTGACTTATTATTTGGCACCTTGAACTCGGACTTCTTTTCTCCTGGGTCCTTCTTCTCTTGAACTTTCTTCGCAACCTTTTCCAACGATCGGGCTGAATTGACCAAGGCTAGGAAGCCCTGCGCCTTAGGCCCAGCAAGGAGTAACTGTAAATCGCCGCGAAGGCCCTCATAGAATCGGTTGGTCTTCCTCTCTTCTTCTGCAAACATAGCACCAGCATAATGACCCAACCGTGTGAACTCATGCAGATATTCGTCCACGCTTCTGGATCCCTGAATCAACCCAAGAAATTGATTCTCCATCTCCAACTTCTGAGCAGAGGGTACAAATCTGGCTAGGAACAATCTTGAAAATTCCTCCATCGGCACATCCGCAAGTTGCCTTCCCACTAGAAGATGAAACTCCATCTCGTCCCACCACAGCCTCGCTTCACCTTCCAAAAGAAAAGTCGCTATGGTGGTCTTCTGCCACTCCTCATTTATTGTGGCCGTCAACACCCTCTTTATGGAATAGAATCAGTCCTCAGCTTGAGTTGGCGTTCCAACCCCATTAAACGTCGGAGGATTAAAGCCCATCACATGCTTTAGCTGCCTCTCCGTAGTTCTTCTCGGCTCTACCAACTCCACTGCTGCGCGTTCCACTACTCACGGCTCTACCGCCCTAACCGGTTCTTGCTCATTCAGAGGAGGTGCGCGATGCATTTGCCCTGCAGGTTGGGCATTTATCATTGCGAATACGGCCTCAGCCACCATCCTGATGGTTTCCGCTGAAGGAGGTGTGGTAGGCACGTCCCTTGGTGCACTACTTTCCGCTGATTGCTGACGCTCTGACCGACCAGCACCGCTCCTAGCTGCCTATAGTAGCAAAGACACACGATTAGACGACAAACAAATTGCTAAAAGCAATCATTGGAACACTCAGGTTAGACAAAACAAGTGTATTTTCCATTCCTAAGTGGACATTCATGGGTTCTTTTGATGTTATAATGATGACGCACACATGTGTTCACCACCCCTTAAAAGAATTCGCCCACGAATTCATTTAAGTCTGACCATAACCAGAAGTCTGATACCAAATTGTAACACCCCCATCCGTCACATGGCATATACCAGAAGGTCCAGTTGGAACCCGACGTCATATACCACAGACAGTCGGAAGGGTTACCAAATGAATATTCAAACCATCCAATTAAGACTACTCGTCCTACATAGAGCATTCTAGCGGAAGTTTTTAAAGTTGAAAGAACCCAAACTTAAAACCAACAAATATGAATGTCCACAGCTACAACTACAGGAATGAAACCCCAAATACACTGAAACGGGTACATGGCCTTATGGCCTTACAAATGTTCACTTAATATAACATGTCTTACATACATCGGCTCGCAGACCGGCCACACATGATAAATGTAAAAACAACTATTCTACGGCCTTCTAGGGACAACACAGCAACATGGGCTCCAGCCCGCTATTTGGCGCTCGGCTCCGCAGCACCTGCAAGCACATACCACCGCACGGTGGCAAACAAGGCAACGGTCAGGTAAAAGCCGACCAAATTATAACGACCCCGCCCCTTACTCGGGACGGCGGTGCTCTTTCCCTGCATAGCATTAGTCCAATAAAACAATACAGCGCAATTATATTTCGCCACAGGTGTAGGCTCGCACGGCCAAACACCTCGTGCACTCAGGGCACATTCATCGTGAACCCTGACCAATCAGTGCATTCACCACCACCCCCAGGATGGCAACAACATGTGAGCATTTAGCCTATCTGACCACCGTCTAAGGCTCCGACAATGCCTACGGCCAGTGCCCATTTTCGGATTTCTCGCACCGTACCACATAGCCTAGGTCCAATTCCACTTGCCCGTTGCTCACGCCGCATATACAATTTAAGTCCTACGCGCGGGCCAAGCTTCTCTCGGATCCCAAAATTTTCCAAAACAATCTCATAACCCAGTTATGATCAAGGCCGGTTCCCAGACCGCCAAGTTAGCAGAACACGTTTCCGCTCAATTTTTCGGGTGCGCCTTGAAGCTAACCTCCAAGGATCCCTACTGCAATCTACCGCGTAGAAACCCGAAAAACCCAAAGCACGGAGTCTTCTCCGGCAAATCATAGCAAATGTAACATCACTGATCTAGACGGTACACGTCCGGGTAGGCTTCACACACAATGCCTATGCCCGTACTTACGATTCCGGACTCTATATGCAACACAAGGGGGACTATTCACATCAACCCCAAGGAACACCACGCACTCACCGCACACTCGCGGGAGCGGGATTCCCTATGCAGAAAGAAAGAGCTTCAAACGCTCAAGTTGAGAATCGTTACCCTTATAGTCCGTTTTGGCGTCATGGAAAAACTACGCGGACAGAGCTCTTCTCAACGACCTTCCCTCCACGGATCCGCTCTCAGACTTCAAAACGGTGCTCCGGTGCTCCGCCGGCGGCCGAAAACCTCCTTCTTCTTCCTCTTCTCTCTCACCTTGGAAGGAGAAAGCTTTGGAGAGAAAATGAGGGAATAACCCCCTATTCCCGGCCTTAACAGAGCAGGATCTCATCTGGGCCGTCGGATCTTAATTAAAGAAAACGAACGACTCAGATCTGCACAAAATTCTCCAGATCTGGGCCGAACATGGCTTGGCACACGGACGTGTCCCAGGCTGTGTGCCTCGATCCAGGCATGATCGTCGAACTGAGAGATGCACACTGGCCAAGACACGCCCGTGTCTCACCTGACACGGCCGTGTCTGGATCCTCGACACGCCCGTGTTCGGGGGCGTGTCACGCATAACCGCCACGGCAACGGACACGACCCAACTGCACACGGGTAGGGACACGGGTTGGCACACGCCCGTGTCGGATGACACGCCCGTGTCATCCGGCCGTGTTCCTGGCCGTGTCCTTCTCGGGAAGAAAACGACCACAAAAATTCCAGCCAGACACGGCCTTGGACACGCCCGTGTCCTAGGCCGTGTACACCTATACAGGCACCAAAAACCCTTTTTCGTGACCGACTCGCACGCAATTTTCGGGGCGTTACAGGGCTGCCGGCGCGAACGCGCAGTGAAAGGCCGCAAACGCTCGACCTTGAGCATGTGCGCGGTGTGGCCAAACCCGTGCGGCCTCGCGTGCACGCACGATGAGGCCGTACATGGCGCTCAACCTTGTGGCTCCATGCACGACACTGCACGCGCGCAGTTTGTACTCCCCTATGGGCGGCATTGTGACACTTCGAGCAAGCACGGCTCGTGCGGCTCACACGGTTGGGTTGTTTTCTTGAGCGCTTTGGTCTGGTTTGACATGGACAAATTTTAAGAGAACCACATCAATGTATAAAGCTCATATTAAACCCATCTGAAGGCGCAATTCCTTCTTGTAGATTTGCCCCACGTCATGAATTAGAGTTGAGTGTTCACTTCTCCTTCCTATATTTTGATGTACAAATACTTGCATATGTCACTTTATGAAGATTGAAATAATATAATATTAAATTGTGAACTCTCGATTTCTCATTTTCAACAATCTCAAAGGCTCAATTTGGCCCAATTGCAGATTGGAGAAGCATTGTTGGGAAGCAGTGATGGAATAATCAGCTGTTTTGTAAAATGATGGCAGAATTTGTAAAACTGTTTGGAAAAACAGCAATTGTAGTGTTCTTTCAAACAAAAAAAAACTATTTAAACTGTTTAGCAAAACTATACGATGTGTAGTCCATTTTTTATAAATTAGAGACAATTCAAATAAAAAATTACACTACTACTAGCATGTTCTTATCCAAACAATTTTTTTACTACAATGAACATAATGATTGTGTTGATTATTGTGCTAATTATTCCGGCCATGGTTGTTCTTGGTGAAGGTTGCAGGGTAGAGGAGAAACTTCTTAGATGCCGGTCATGGCATATCTCATCGACGGGCATAAGATAGGGTTTAACTTCCAGCTTGAACTTCTTTGTCTCAGGCCATGGCCGCGGAATGCCCTAGCTTCCTCCTCTTTCTATCCCGAATAAGCAATGGAGATGGATGGAGGAGCCTCGACGGTGATGAAGATCAGCGCCGAAGAATAAACTCTGGAGCGGGGGGAGAAAATAGCGACGATATTTGGAAGCAAAGGAGAGGTCCACACCAGAGCCTCAATGGTGAAAACGGTGGGCGCAGGAAAGAGATGCTCTGGAGTGCCTCGAGAAAATCAAGAGGGATCGGGGGTCATTCTGGGAAAAACCTAATGCAACTGCCCGTGGTTTTGGAGTCATGGAAAAAAATCATCACTCCAAAACGTGGTTTTTTTACGATCAGCAGGCGGCGGCTTATCGCACTGGACCAGCCGAAAAGATTGTATGGCAGAGGTGTTCAAAAATCGGTATTGTGCTGGTCTGAAAAAGCCCGCCAAACAGAGCCTAACGCTCGGACTTTTTCTTTAATTGGGTGAAGTGGCATTGCACCATTGGGGGAATATGCCTACTCTAATAATACACCAGAACCTAAGCATCCAACCAAAACTAAATCAATTGTGAAAGAAAGAGCCCAATATTTGTATTACGTGGACAAGGCTTCGTGAGTTTTTTGATATAAGATTATTCTGCTGTAAAACAAAACATATATTGCTAACATAACTCTATAAAACAAAATTACAATGCTAATGACAACAATCTCAAAAGCTAAAAGCAAATCAATAACAACGTCTTCTTAGCTTGCACCTTTATCCTGTTCAATAAGTCGGACAGCTGGAAAAGTAGATTTAACATTTTCGCCGGGCATTTCCCGCAAACGTCGTCCGGACAGCGGGTTACCAAATGGTCTCGACGGGCGTTTGTCGCGTCTCCTCCCACAGCAAGGAGGAAAAGCTGTCGTCATCCTCTGTTTCGATTCCCGACTCTCCTCAATTTCAATCCCCGCTTCTCCACCCGCCGTCTCTGCCCGCCACCGCTGCGCCAAATAAACCCTTAAGCTGAGAGTTCTCCAAGTTTGATAGCAACTGGGACACAGTACTCAGATGTGGAACACTGCAGCCATAGAAAAAAAAATAACTAGACCAGAGTTAATGCTGCAAAATGAGCACAAAAGCTTACTTTTTCTGAAGAAAAAGAGATCATTTGACAGGTTAATTTCAAATAACCCGCATATACTTTTTCTGAAGAAATCCGGACTAAGGGAAGAGCGGGCGGGGAGAGGGGGAGAGGAAGGAGGCTAGGGTTAGAGAAAAAACAAGAGAGAAATCTTTTTCATAACACATCCAAGATGCTCTTACAAAACATATTCAGCCCCTTGTATAGAGGGAGGGGGTCCATACATAGCAACATATCAAAATAACAATAACATACCAAAATAACAATTACTAAAACAGCAAACACACAATAGAAACTAAATATTCTGTTTCCTAATTGGCCGCCCTGCTAATTACGGCGATTCCTCCTCATCGGCGTCTGTCCCGTCCGCCGTCTCCGTCTCCTGTTGTGACCGCTGTTGGTAGACCCGCCATGGACGCACCTCGTCGTGAATGTTCGTAACAATGCCGCCATCTGAAAAATTTGTTTTGTCCTCAAGGCAGAAGTCGGAAAATTGACGGCGAAAATCATCTTGCAGAAGCCAGGTGGCCTATCTTAGGGGCGGTGGCGCCACGCCATAAGGATCTCTTCTGGGGCCGTGTCTCCGGGAAGGTGATGGAGGCAGTCTAGAATGTTGTCCGGATAGATGGGGGCGGCGTCAGAGTAGTCAAGATCACCCTGAATGTGGTCCAGTGTCGGATGATCACCTACTACGCGGTGAAGCTGAGAAACGTCGAAGACCGGGTGGATCCGGCTCCCCTCGGATAGTTGTAGCTTATAGGCCACAATGCCAATCCGGGCCACGACTTCGAACGGTCCAAAAAAATGGGCGCGAGTTTTGGGCACCTGCATTTGGCGACCGTAAGTTGGAGGTAAGGATGGAGCTTGATGAAAACTTTCTCACCGACCCGAAAAGAGAGGTCCCGACGTTTGCGGTTGGCGAAAGATGTCATTTTCTCCTGGGCCCAACGGAGGTGATGATTGAGACTGTCCAGAATGATGTCCTGATTTTGGGGTTGGCTGGCCAAACTCGGCACGAGGCACTCCCGGGTAAATGTCGCACGACATTTGGCGGTGGTGGTCTGTAGACAGACTCAACGGAGTCATTCCCGCGGCCTGGTGGGCGGCGGTGTTGTACGAGTGCTCTGCCCAACCCAACCACTTGGCCCAAGTGCCCGGTCTCTCGCCGATGAAACAATGGAGGTAAGTTTCCAAAAAACTGTTGAAGACTTTGGATTGGTCATCCTTCTGCGGGTGGTAGGCGGAACTCATGCGGAGGTGTGTCCCTAGAGGCGGAACAGGGATGTCCAAAAACTGCTATGAAAGAGGGGATTGCAATCGCTCACAATCGACCGCGGGAACCCATGGAGGCGCACGACCCTGGAGATGAAACTGTCAGCCAGCCCCACGGCCGTATACAGGTGTCGAAGGGAATGAAGTGTGCGTACTTGGAGAGCCGATCCACTATGAAAAGTATGCAGTCGAACCCGTTGGACCAGGGGAGGCGTGTCATGAAGTCCATCGAAATGTCCTCCCCAATGTTGTTCGGAATTGATAGCGTTTGAAGTAGCCCGACGGGAAACATAGCCTCGTACTTCGCCTTCTGGCATGGAAGACAGGCGTCCGCGTAGGCTTTGACTTGCTTGAACATGTGCGGCCAGTACAGCGAAGCCGCTAAACGCTGGTAGGTTCGGAAAGCCCCGGCGTGGCCGCCGGTTGGAGTAGCATAGAACTCAGTAATGAGGCGCGGAATGAGAGCTGAGGACACAGACAGCACTAAGCGGCCCTGGTAGAATAACCGACCGCCCACCAAGGAGTAAGGGGGGTGGCCTTCTGGATCGGCGATGAGGGTCGTTCGAACGGCAGCAAGGTGTGGGTGCAATGTATGAGTACATATTTATAGAAGAAAAAAGGAGAAGAATCTCATATGCACAATGTGAGACAAATACAACAAGAGGAAAAGAAAATAAATTGACCATTTAGATGAGCCTTCACAATGTCTTTTCTAACAAAAAGAATTACAGAAAATTATAGCTCAAAAAAATTACACCAATTTATATGTGTTTAGAGGTTAACAATTAACTAGGATTGTTGCAGAGTTAACTAATATAAAAAAACAATGTGACACCAATAATACAGGCGCATTCTCCAAATTAAAAAATGCATCTATTAAATCCCCAATGGAGGTTACTGGATATAAAATTGGATCAACTAATGAAGTCAATAAAGCTGAGATTAAAGATTTAATTGTAACGTCCCGATTAGTGCTAGACCTCTCGCACGTGTTTTGAGTCAGGAAAGTTGCCTCAAGCTTGGGGTGCACTGGTAAAAGGCGTCGAGTGATACTCGATTTAATGGGCGAATTTCACTTAGAAAATCTAGACTCAAAAACATCGAGTGCGCTGAGTGATCTCGACACCACTCGGCGAAGCATTGAGTGCGTCGACTGGAGGGGCAGAACGATGAGTGCGTTGAGTGATACCGTCGCATAAGAAGAAAATGGACTTAGAATTATTCTGGTTTCAGTACGCATCGAGTGCGTTGAGTGGTCTCAAGCCATATCGACGAGACATTGAGTGGATACTCCAAACGCATAAGAAGAAATGGACTTAGAATTAATTCTTATTTCAGGATGCCCGTCACTCTAAGCGTCGAGTGCGTTGAGTGGTCCCTCAACGCCACTCCACGAAAAGCGTTGAGTGATACCCGGCGATCTTCAACGCTTTCTTAAAGAATTACGGACCTAAACGAGGCGTTGAGTGATCACGAGCTTTCAACGCAACGTTGAGTGATACTCGACGATCCCGACGCTTTGACTTAGGAAATTGCGGGACTCACGAGGCGCTGAGTGATCACGATGAATTTCGACGATTCGTCGACGTGTGTATACAGGTATCCATGACGATTTTGACTAGAGCATTTTTTGGCCAAGGCGGAATTCGCTGTCTTGTATATACGGGCTGAACGGGTTCGGGAAATTCAAATTACTTTGTGGACCGGTCTCTTCAACAAGATTTTTAAGTAAATGGGCCGGTACAATATTAGGGTGACATGTGGCAAAACAATCCAACCCTAATTCTTCTTATAAAAGGAAAGATACGGGAAAACCCTAGCCGCCACTTCATTCTTCTTATTGAGCAGTTACTTGCCGAACCTGACGGAGACGAAGAAGGTCGCCGGTGTCGGATTTTCTGAAGGCCGGACTCCCCTTTAAAGAACGATGCCGCCGAAAAGGATAACAAGATCCATGACCGGAAACGAGGTGAGCGTCTTACCCTCTCCCTTGGTGCTAGATCTTTAGTTATAATGTAGGAGAGATGTCGACTCAAAGGAGTTGGACTTGTGCGAGATGAAGATCTCCTAGGAAGAGACCATGTTAAGATCTCGTCCTAGAAATTAGTTGTCTTCAACCTCTTCTCTCCTCTTTGTGAAGATGGTGGACTGGTTTCATGAATAGGAATGATCTATTGAGGGTGAATAAGGGAGGAGGAAGTGTTGCATGTGGTTTTGACCAAATGGTTAAAGGAAGAAAACGAACCGATGTCGTTCGTTTTGCATTAAGATGCGTGCAGAAATCTGTTTTCAGTGTGCAATGAATTTCGAGGCCGTTTTCGAGTATAATACGGCCGGATCTAGGTCTTGCGCTGAACACGAAAGTTGTAGTTCTCAGAAAGACCTTTCCAACGAATGGTTACACGTTTTCATAGGATGTTTTCGGGTTAGTGTATAACCGATTTTGGACTAGGTAGAAGAAACGTAACATGATGTTGAGGTTTGGATGAGCCTGGTTATATGTAGCCGAGATAAACAAATGATTAGGAGGAATTTAATAAACAAATGGTTTGGGAAAATTAGTGACAAATGATTTGATAAGATTTGGTTGTACAAATGGCTACTTGTGAAATCCGGTAAGGATGTGCGCGATTGTAACCCGATGAATGATATAAGTTTTGAAAGAGGGTGTGGTGCCCGGTGATTGAATGTGTAAGTTATACTTATGCTACCGTGCTTGATGAATACGAGAAGAGTTAATATATTGTTGAGATAAATGTATGAACACATAATTGTTGTGAATGTTTGATTATAAGGAAGGAATCGGATGAGGTAAATCTCATGGCCATGAAATGTATTGAATCGTGATCTCAAGTATTGGATGGGATAGTTTGTATAGTCCACTGCTTAGAGTGTGTCTCCCAACGGGTAGCAGTGTAGTATTGGTATGTTGTTCAAGGTGGCTCTCATGGCCATGAAATGTGTTGAATCGTGATCTCAAGTATTGGATGGGATAGTTTGTATAGTCCACTGCTTAGAGTGTGTCTCCCAACGGGTAGCAGTGTAGTATTGGTACGTTGTTCAAGGTGGCTTGCCACCATGTTGATGTTGAACCCTTGAGTGCTTGGGAGCACAGAAATGTGAAAGGGTGTAAGTGCTTGAGTATTTGACCATACGGATTGGTAATGATGAAAAGGGACTGGGTCGGAGCCCATGGATGATTGATGGCAAGGCCATGTGAATTTGCATGTGGTGTGAGTTGACACGCGGTGTCATAATCCTGAGTTAAGGATAGTATGACAGGTCTACGGGCTCGCCAGTTGTCACACCGACGGGAGTTGACAGATAGACTTTGGACGGTTGGGCTTGGTCCTCGATGCCCATTCTCGGGGCTCCTTCCGTGCCAAATGGACGGTTGAGCTTGGTCCTGTGGTGATACACTCTCATAGGCTCCTTCTGTACCACATGATAGGCCAGTTTGGGCTGTGTTCTTGGTGCACATCTACCCAAGACCCCTCTGAGCCGTAGTACGGATGGAGCTCCACTGTGTATTCTTAGCGTTGAGGCATATGTAGGCCTAGGCCAGGTAGTGTGGAGACCAGCCTAGTAATGAAAAGCCCGTTTCACTGTCACGTCTGGCCACGACGGATGGCGCCGGAGAGGTTAGCTACCTGCTCGAAAAGTGGGACAAATACACAATGTGGGACAAATACAACAAGAGGAAAAGAAAATAAATTGACCATTTAGATGAGCCTTCACAATGTCTTTTCTAACAAAAAGAATTACAGAAAATTATAGTTCAAAATAATTACACCAATTTATATGTGTTAGAGGTTAACAATTAACTATGATTGTTGCAGAGTTAACTAATATAAAAAAAACAATGTGACACCAATAATACAGGCGCATTCTCCAAATTAAAAAAATGCATCTATTAAATCCCCAATGGAGGTTACTGGATATAAAATTGGATCAACTAATGAAGTCAATAAAGCTGAGATTAAAGATTTAATTGTAACGTCCCGATTAGTGCTAGACCTCTCGCACGTGTTTTGAGTCAGGAAAGTTGACTCAGGCTTGAGGTGCACTGGTAACAGGCGTCGAGTGATACTCGACTAATAGGGCGAATTTCACTTAAAAGAATTCTGGACTCAAAAAACGTCGAGTGCGCTGAGTGATCTCGACGCCACTCGGCGAAGCATTGAGTGCGTTGACTGGTGGGCAGACGTTGAGTGCGTTGAGTGATACTCGTCGCATAAGAAGAAATGAACTTAGAATTATTCTGGTTTCAGTACGCGTCGAGTGCGTTGAGTGGTCTCAACGCCATTCGACGAGACATTGAGTGATACTCAACGCATAAGAAGAAATGGACTTAGAATTATTCTGGTTTCAGGAAGCGTTGACTGCGTTGAGTGGTCTCAACGCCACTCAACGAAGTGTTGAGTGATACTCGGCGATCTCAACGCTTTGACTTAGAAATTACGGGACTCAACGAGGCGTTGAGTGATCATGATGCTTTCAACGCAACGTTGAGTGATACTCGACGATCCCGACGCTTTGACTTAGGAAATTGAGGGACTCAACGAGGCGCTGAGTGATCACGACGAATTTCGACGATTCGTCGAGTGTGTATACCAGGTATACACGACGATACGACGTTACCATCACTATCGTCAATTACGGATGTGAGTTTTTGAGTGACTCATATTGTAGCCCTTGGGGCAATTTTTTGTGTACTCTGATATTGTAAAAGCCGTCGTTGCTTTTTATTTTTATTGTTGTACCTGTTGGACTTATATACTAGTGTGGATTTTGACTTCTGTACTTTTCTTTATGTTGGTTTGGCATGAATGATATTGGTATTAGCCGGCAGGATAGGCGTCTTGTAGTATCGGTCAACCTGTGTGTTGGCGTGACCGCAAGGCGACTGTTCTGAGCATAAAACTAACCTCGGCCGTGTCTTGTGTTTCGGAAGGGGGGAGGGGGGAGGGGGGTGTCTTACATTAATTAAGAACTTTACGAAAACTAATATTAATGTGCCACAATAAAAGAGACAGCTCCCTTGTCGAAAGAACTGTCTGAGCACTTCTCTTCTGAATTCGCTAATTCTACACAAGAATCAGAACCTCTAATGACGTGGCACGCATCAATCCCAAATTAGATTAAAAATTCTTTCAGAGCCCGTTTGATTGGGAGAGATTGGTTTTAAAGAATTAGCTTTCAAACAAATACCAATACATGGAGCAATTGACATTGGGATTAAATCGAATTTTGTTGTTGGCCACATGTTGATATTTTATAATGGGAATTGGGATTGATTACTTTTGTTTGTTCGTACAGAAGACATTGTCTTTCAAGAAATTTTTTAAAAAAAAAAATTCACTTGTGCGCGCGTTGAACACCCGATTGCGCGTTGTTTGACCGCAAGCGAATTTTTAGAATGGGCATGTATTTTTCGGCCCGAACGCAAATTTTTCAACCTGGGTGTGTGTGCGTTTTCGCCGGATCACTAGTTTTTTGGGCGCAAGAGGATTTTTATCCAATGCACGGGTTTACGACCCGAACGCGAATTTTTCGTGCAGGGGCGCGTTTTTTCGCCTGAGTGCGTGTTTTTCGCTCGTGGCGTGTTTTTCGGCCCGGGCACGAATTTTTCGCCTGGGTGCACATTTTATGCCCGGTCATGCATTTTTCGGCCTGGGTGCAAATTTTTTGCACTGAAGTGAACTCGCTTGGGCGCGCGTTTTTTACTCCGGAGCCTGTTTTTCGTCCTGGAGGCAAATTATTCACCCGAGCGTGCAATTTTTGCCCCAGAACGTGTTATTCGGTTTGAACGTAAATTTTTGCCCTGGTGCGTGTTTTTTACCTGGGTTCGTGTTTTTCACACAGGCCCCCATTTTTCGACCTGTCGCTCGCTCGTTTTTTATCCTGAACTCGAATTTTATGTCGGGGCGCGGATTTTTCTACCAGGCGTGCATCTTTTGCCCGGGCAAGCGTTTTTCTCTCTCGTGGTGTGTTTTTGCCAAGATGCATGTTTTCGCACGGCGGGGCATGTTTTCCCCAGTGCGCCCGTTTCTCTCTCGGGCACAAGTTTTTTGGTCGGGCAAAAATTTTGTTTTTAGCCAAAAACCGCACTCGCAAGCGGAAAACGCTTGGCTGGCGAAAAACGCGCGTTCGGGCTGAAAAACGCGTGTTAAGGATAAAAAATCAAGCACTGGAGAAAAAAAGCATCCGGGCCAAAAAATGAGCATCGGGGCGAAAAACACGTCCCAGGCCAAAAAACACCCCCTCGGCGGAGACGCGTGCCTAGGCAAAAAAGTGAGCCCATGTCAAAAACGTGCTCCTGGCATATAACTCACCCGGTCGAAGAAAAACACTCGCACGAAAATGCCACATGCGGAAAAATACTCACGGGATCGAAATCACTCAATTCTGCGAAAAACTCATGGGCGGAGGTAAGAATTGGAATTTGGTTTTTCAGTTCAAAGCCAAAGTCATAGGTTTTCGCTTTAAAGCCAAAATCCAAGTAAATTTAGTCGCGCCGAATGTGGGAATTGAATTTTTAATGCCAATATCAATTCCAGAAAGCGAATTACGTTCGAACAAATGGGACCCTCGGGGAAATTTAACATTCAGTCAACCCTGACAAACTAAACGCCATCAAATATGACAGATCAATTTTAATTAAACATTTATTGTATTCCCCTCATATATAGGAGGGAAACCCCTCTTTATGAAAAAATATCTTTTTTCCTTCGTCAACATGATATCAGAGGCAGTAGGAGAAACCTAGTGCCTTTCCTGATCCCGCCGCTCGCAGATCCCGCTGGTCCAGCTTCCCGCTCCGCTCCACCTTCCCGCTCCGCCTTCCCAATTCTTTCTGCTCCCGCTCCGCCTTTTCGCTCGCCTTGGTTCCTGTTCGCTTCCTCCGATCTTCTTCTCTCCTCTTCTTCTCATTATTCTCTCTTCTTCTTCTTCCTTTCTTTCCGGTTCTTCTTCCCGCCAGCGGCGATCAGCATCGGTCAGCGCCGGTTAGCGTCCTAAGCCCTCACATGATTTTTTGAGTACTTCAATATTGGATTGATGCAGGGATCGCTTCTCCGACGTCTTTTTCCCTTCCTTGTAGGAATGTTTCTTCTTCTCTCTTGTCGTGATTGCTCTCCTCCTGGCCTCTGCTTTTTCTATGAGTGAGATCTCTCTCCGTCGCAGCCCGATTTTGTTTCTCCAACTTCCCCCTCTCATGTTTTTAAAACTGCATAAGGCTTTCTATGGTTTAAAGCAAGCTTCAAGAGCTTGGTATGAGACCTTAGCTAGCTTTCTTTTAGGGCATGGTTTTTCTAGAAGCATGGTAGATGGTAAGATAAAACATTTTTTTACAAAATTGCATCATGATAAAATCTTATTATACAAATATATGTAGATGATATTATTTGGTTCTACTGATCCCAAATTGTGCAAGAGATTTTCTAATCTAATGCATTCTAAATTTGAGATGAGCAGCATGGGAGAGTTATCTTATTTTTTTGGTCTTCAAGTGAAACAATCACCTGATGGTATTTTCATTTCTCAATCTAAATGCTAATGAGCTTATTAAGAAGTTAGGGATGGCTGATGCATCTTCTATGAAGACTCCCATGGCTGTCAATGTTGTATTAGACACTGATGAACATGGAAAACTTGTTGATCAGACCAAGTATAGGGCCATTGTTGCATCCCTACTATATCTAACAGCAAGCAGACCAGATATGTTTGATACATGTTTGATACTAGCTAGTTCCAGGTGAACCTAAAGAATCTCATCTTATTTTCATAAAAAGGGTATATAAGATATATAAAGGTTGTCCTAATCTGGACTCTGGTATCCAACAGAGTCAGCATTTGAGTTGACTGGATTTTCAGATGCTGACTATGTTGGATGCATAGTGTACAGAAAGAGCACTTCAGTAACCCCAGTTCTTGGGGATAGACTTGTGTCCTGGTTTTGCAACAAGCAAACCTCAAACCATCTACTGCCAACATCTACATACTACTGCCGAAGCTCATGGCTGCTGTCAGTTGCTTTCACAGATTTTGTGGATACAAAACCAACTCTTAGATTATGGTTTCAGTCTAAATAATTCAACCATCTTCTGTGATAATACTATGTTATATCTATAGCACATAATCCAGTGCATCATTCTAAAACAAAGCATATAGATATAAGACATCATTTCATTAGAGATAATGTAGACAAAAAGAAAATTAATCTAGACTTTATCTCCACTGATTTTCAAAGAGCAGATATTTTCACCAAACCCCTTTGAAAAAAAACACATGTTCTTCCTGAATCAGCTTGGAATGATCAATGAGAAGGATTAATTTAATTTTTGTCTTCTGTTTTTGGATCTGTTCCTAAATCGTCTAACGAAGATCGACGATCTTCGAACAGCTCTCGAGCTATCGTCGAACTACGTTTGACGACAGCTGCTCTGAAGACAAAAATCGTCGACCAGCGATCGACAACTTTGCTTCGGTTAATTGATCGTCAAGCTATGCTCGACTATTAATTTCCGTTTGGAGATAGACCAAAGATATTATTTGTTTATAAATTAATCTTTGACCTAAGATCGACGTTTTTTTTTTTATCGTCGAACAGAGATCGTCTTTTCTATTCCAAAAACCTATATGTAGGTTTCTCTTCGATCTCTGTCCCGCGTCTTCATATTTTATTTTCCCTTTGCCCTTGATCTCTTCTCTCTTGAGTTTACAGATCTTCCATGTGCGATTTCTACGGCGGCTCTTTCAAAGATGAAGTTCGACACTGGTTTCCACGTCAACTTCGAATCGATCAGTCACTGTGATACTATCTTTCAATTGGTATCAGTCACTGTGATCTTATTTTTCACGAAATGTTTACAGCTATGTGATAATCAGGGTCTGAAGAAGTTCATGTCTACACGGATCAAACTATCTGTTGCTGAGATCAAAGAATTGGTTTACTCTTCAAATGACTACTCCCTTTCTCTGCTTCATCTGTCCCTTCTTCTATCTAGGGGCCTGCTTCCAGTTTTTCACTGAAACCAGGCAGGGGGGTGTCCAATGAAGATGCAGCAGGTTCAGCCTCAGCAGACCTTCAAGCTCAGTCTCCTCCAGCAGTACAGGAAGAAGAAGTGTTTTAGAAATTTTGTGCAGCTATAGATGACCAATGAAGCTGCAGCAGTTCCCAGCAGCAGCAGCAATTCCAGAAATAGCAGAAGCAGATTATGATGATACAGATTGTAATGACACAGGTTTGGGCAAGGTTCAACATCAACAACAACACATCAGCATAGCAACAGCAGAAGCAAATGCTCCAGTTTATTGCTTTGTATTTTTTGTGTGTTATGTAAATAGTGTCCTCAGCCAAATATGGGGAGATTTGTTGGAATCTTAGTTCTGATTTGGGTAAGGATCACTATTAGGCTTGCTTACACTGACCCAAAATGTATAGTCAGGGTCATAGGTTTATATTCTTTAGTCTAGGCCAAGAGTCAACATCACATGGATCAGCCTACAACAGCTTGTCAGAGACTCAGCAGTTGTGTCGACGACCCAGAAGAATTGTGTCGACACACAGAAAGGTTGTGTCGACACCCAGAAGAATTGTGTCGACACACGAAAGGTTGTGTCGACACCCAGAGGATTTGTGTCGACACACAGACTATCAATCGACACAGATAATATTAGTCGACACTAGCTCAGTCGACACAAGAAAGATTTGTGTGACACAGTTCACAGATTATTAGTCGACAGATATATCAGTCGACACACCAGAAGGACTTGTGTCGATATACCCAGAACCATCTGTCGACACAGTTCTCAGAAGCTGTTTCAGAAGGACAAGTCAAATTCTCAGGTCGACGACGAATCAAATTCTCAAGACGACGATTTCTGGCTTCTCAGGCTATCAGTATGACATTCCAGAAAATATTCTAAGTCCAGAAACAATTCTCAGCGCTTGACGATCGTCGATCTCCCATCGACGATCTCAGAGTCTTCTACTCTGAACTGAGCTCGGCGATCTACGAGCTCAGGTCGACGATCTTGTGCTTCTCAGCAGTTATCTCAAATCTACGATAGTTCATGGTCACAGAGAGACGATCTCTTAACCCAGTTCGAGACGATCTCTGAGCCAAGCTCTAAGATTGTTTTACTGCCTTCAGTTATCAGTTCTCCTCAGTCAGGTAAATATATTCTGATAATTAATGCTGACATTCTCAAGGCTGATAGTCGTATCTCATGAAGCATTGATTATGGTATTCACAAACATTTTATCAAGACAGTTTGGAAGTGCATTTATGATTGAAAGTCATTCTATCTTGTTCTACCCGTTTGGGCTCCTAAAATCTTGCAGAGAATTAAGTACTGTCTGGGAATTCAAATTCAGGTCGTTATCTTTCCAAAGATATACAGAGAACTTAAAAAGACAGAGACAACAAGAATCACTGTTAGCAAGCAAGAGTCAGAAAAAAAATCTTTTTTTGCTCTGAAGGCCTCCTGTTTTTGCAAAATACAAGAAAGAAGAAGAACTGGCTGAACACACAAATCTCTCTAGTCTTCTTCCTTTATCAGGCTTCAACAATCTCTACAGAGAGCTCGAATCAACATCAATCTGAAGACCTACACCCTGGACAAAGCTTCTTTCTCTCCTGAAACAACTCACTCATATCTCAGGGGAGCTTTGGCATCATCAAATCCACATAGTCTTCTCATTTGTTTTGAGAAAGAGAACACTGTCATCTATTTTCTTTAACCTCTCGTGTACAGGGTTCTTACTTACTTCCTTACATCAAATTAAACTCCTTGTGATAGGGCACCTGATCAAAAACATATTGGTTTTTAGGCACCTGATCAAAAGCCTGAAGGGTTTCTAGATCTACCTGAAGTAGATCTTGTGCTGATAGGGCACCCTGATCAAAAACCTAAGTGGATTCCTACCAGGGTGGTAGAAGAGTGGATGTACCCAGATTGGGGAACCACTATAAAATTTCTGTGTCGTCTGAATTGCCTTGTGTTTTCTTTGTGTATTGTGCTGTGATAGTTTTTTGCTTTTACCTCTTTCATATAAGTATCAATATTTTAATTCCGCAATAAATCTAAACATTTTTTATACTTTATTCACACCCCTCCTCTAGAGTAAGCTGTATCTATCTCTCTACTCACTTTCAAGCGGCCTCGCATACAGATATCTTCATCCCTGTACACCATTCCTGAAGCTATATCACAGCTGAAAACAATGACAGAGGTTATGGCTGACTCTAATTTGGACTTCTACCACTACTGCATCATCTCTTCGAGACAGAAACAGAATCGAGAAACATTTATATACATGCGGAAAGATCGGCGTCTCACATGGCTGGCATGCTTGTTATGCCAAAAATTTGGAGTAGTTGCGCAGTGCTACTTTTTTGTGATGTGATATGTGTGTGTGTGTGTGTTTCCTTTGATTCTATGCTTTATTAGTTTGCTAGACTTATTGCTAGAACTATTAACACTTATTGCTGAACATTTACTATTACGTTCGTTTATTATATTGTCTCCCATGTTGCAGAAAAAACGTACAATTAATTTAACACAGATTTTCAATGCTGAGCTCGGATCACACTCACAGTACGGACGAGGAGACTGAGCAGCAGGCGGTTGTTGTTGGTTTTATCAAAATAGAGCGATCGGGGACGACAATATTTTTAATAATAATGAATCATCAGTTACCCTCGGAAGGTGGATCATCTAGTACAGAACCCTTGTATGATATCAAGCCAAACCGGCGCTAGATGGATTGGTGAACTTTTGGTGGGCACCCTCACAGATTTTTCCGTGGCCTTTAGAATGTCGAATGTAATATTTATTGATTTGTTGAAACTCCTCACACATAATATGGATTGCAAGATCGAGGAGGACTCTCCCACGCGAAAGTGCTTGCAATTACTTTTCATATTTAGGCCACGATTTATCGATGCAAATTGCGAGCGAACGATTTCAATACTCACAACAGAACCATTAGTAAATTCTTCGCAAGGGGTATAAATACAATTAATAGACTATCTCTTATGTCATTAGTCCTTAGGCCTTTCAGTGATCCCATTTTCCATGATATTCCCCCGCAAATTTTAAATGACGCTCGGTACATGCCATTTTTAAAAGATTGCATAGGAGCTATTGATAGAACACATGTGGACGTTCGAGTTCCTCCTGCTGATCAGCAAGTTTCTTACATTGGTCGGCACGGCACAACGACGCAAAATGTCAAAGTACCCGTTTTGTGATTTCAACATGTGTTACGCTTTTGCATTAGCAGGTTGGGAGGATTCCAACTCATGATAGCCGTATATTTCAGGGTGCTCTTATGAACCCTAGTTATAATTTTTCATACCCGCCAACTGGTGAGTCTTTTGTATCTTGAATCTCTTTTTAAATAGAAATATGAAGAATATTTTATTCACACCTTACCTTGAAATATATAATTTTGCATGCAAAATACGTAGTAGATGTCGAATATCACTACAACGGTCTTCCTAAACCATATTACCGGCACGCGGTATCATTTACCAGATTAAGAAGGGGCAATAGACCCATACAAGGGCGCGGGAAATATTCACACCAGGCTCACTCGTCGATGCGCAGTGTTATAGAACGTTCATTCGGCGTGTGGAAAAAAATGGAAGATACTTAGGGATATGCCTTCATACAGTTTGTCAAAGCAACGAGACATTGTGATTGTACCAATGACATTGCATAACTACATTCGCAAACATCATCCCGCTCAGAAATTCATTTTCCTGTGCTGGTGATGTCGACGAACATTTCATTTATCCAACGGGTCTTCAGAACATAACTGAACTGTCAAAATAATGTTGGCTCAAGTGGAGACGAGATAGAGAGTGAATAGAGGGATTCGGGTAGTAGTTGGACGATGATGGTGGCACTGCGTGACTCAATGCCGAACAATTGCACCGAGCTTGAACGCATTTGTAATGTGGAATATTTATATATGTTTGAACTGAGCCTACGTTAACAGCCATCGCCGCCGGTTAATAAAAAAAATTTGTTTGTTTTCGATTTAATATATTTTAATGGTTACCATATATAAAAATAATAGAAGAAAAAAAATTTCATCAACCGCGGATCTCCATTTTCAAACAGAGTATTGTCAAACAGTTCTCTGTTTCGAACAGCTCTGCAAACGCAGACTAGCCAAACAGAACTTCATTTCCAGCATCCAGTTTCCACACTTATGTCCGTACACAAACCTGTCTTTACAATAACATATCTCCTTTTCAACCGTCACCGCTAAACCAAATGAAGCCTAAACCTTGTATATACTTCTTGTGTATCTAAAAATAATGTATGAGTACTATATATAGGAAGAGAAAGGAGAGAAGAATCTCATTTACAAGGTTGTGAGACTAATACATAGAGAGAGAAGGAGAAACCAAATGGGGCCATTATGTGGGCCTATACATAGTCTTATCTAACAGAAGATATCCCTTTAATGTATGATCCTTGGAAATTAAAGGAGAAAAATCTAGACACTAATATGTTTCCCACCAAAGGCAAACCAAAGACCCCAATAGTGAGATCAGTTATATAAAATAACTATCTTCAATGTTCTCACCCCTCAAACATGGGGATTGCATCCTAATCGGATAGAAAAATTTTACGTATAAAGACAAATCTAAGACTACATCATGTACTTATGTATTACATAGATGCATTCTACAATGTTTTTATTCAACAATACAGGAAACACTCGGTTATAAGAATTTGTCCTGAAGTGCTAAAGGACATTCCTTCTTGGTTCCACAAATGGTGGATTAAGCAATATTAGAAATACTTTCAACCTCCATCAAAAATGAAATACCCATATATGCAAATAGGTATTTCAATATGGAATTTGAAGAGAATGGAATTCTCATTTTAACAAGACAATACTTCGTGAAATGGTGGAATTGAATCGATGAGAATGACAAAATATCTAAAATTAAAGTGAATGTTAAGCTTTATAATGGTATACTAGTAAAAAAATTTTAAATAAAATCACCAAGAACCATAATGCCGAATCAGAAATTTACTTTTGTAAGCTGCTTTCCATGTAAGAATCTAAAGAAGAAATGACCCGCGGTAACTGCTCCAACACCTACAAAGCTCAGCACCAGGTTAGATTCCAATATTCTACTCATGATCAAAATATTTTTTGGACTGGAAGATTGCTGATTGCATACCTGGACAGGACAGTATTCTTGATAATAGCTGATTTGGCCAAGAGATTCTTAGAAGATTCATTAAAACTGCCTGCAAAAAGTACATGATTAGTGAAATATCTTAATCTTGCAACAATAACTTAAATATCTGAATCTCTTAACATGCTTATATCACATAATTACATAGATTAATTTATTGACGGTCATCAGATAACAGCCATCTAGCCTTTCACAAAGTTTTTATGAGGCAGATTGGATTTCTATATGGCTAGAATTCAGTTTTTGAGATTGAAGGAACAAGAGCTCCAAGGTTATTATTTCCACTTATATGGGAGAATGCTCTGATACAAGATCGATCTGTACAAGCATTCAGAGTGGGGCACAAGTTGAATCGCTCAG